>PVKS010040792.1:0-16411 GCA_004027875.1 Aplodontia rufa
ACTTTGTTTTTAGCCTTTTTATTCTCTCTACCCCCATAGTTCATATTTTCATGCCTTCAGATTGGGTAGAAAACTGTCAATCAAAATAATGTTATCCTTTGAACCTGGAATCTCCTCTGAAGGCTCCTGTGTTGAAAGCTTGGTCCCCAGCTGGTAGCACCATTGGTGGCGTATGGACACTTTAGATGGTGGACAATTTAGAAGGTGGAGCCTACTTAAAGGTGTGTCCTTGGAGGGTATATCTTGTCCTTATCCCACTCCTCCACTTCCTGGCCCCAATGTACTCTCCATACCTTGATGTCCTGCCTCACCACAGACTCATAGTAACATGACCTAGTGTGGTCATGTGGACCGAAGCTTCTGAAACTCTGAGTCAAAATAAACCTTTTTTCCTTTAAGCTGATTTTCTCAGTTATTTTGTCACAGCAGCAGAAAGCTGACTAAACAAGAAGAGAAGAAGGAAAATGAGGAAAGGACTGTCATGAATGGCTATTCTCAGGCTGAGAAAATGACAAAGAGGACTTGGTAACCAATGGCAGCTTCACAAAGGCAAGCTGGAACCATTACTGATGTGTTTGTCACACAGTCTGTACCTTCCCATCATCCTGTTTGAAAAGGTTGCTTACCAGAGCCTGTTCAGAACATGTAGTGAGGATGCCTTGCTCTTGGATTATGTGTGGGACCCAGAGACATCTGTGTGTGTCACATAGGAGGTAGGTGGACCAACTCTAGGAACAGGGCATTTCTTCCCTAGGACTTATCTGCTGAAAATCCATGGTTTTCCTCTCTACTACAGGAGCGTTGTCCATAGTGGATCAGTGTCGACCATGAGAGAGGGCAGCTTTCAGAGCATAGTTTTCTGACTTCTGTTGTTACTCCCAAATTTTAGGGTTGTAGTATTTGTCTTAAAGACTATGAATAAGCTCTGTTGGTTCCAATGGGAATTTTAAGCTCTAAATGGAAAACAAGAGGAAAAGTAATATAAAATTTAAAAGTACCAATGAGAAGGGCCATGACAAAGTTCTAGCCTTTGAGGAAAGGTCTAAAGCCACTTTCTTCAATACTTCATGTTCGCGATGCTTCGGTTTTCAAAGCAAACTGGGTCGGCAGCTGAAGGCATTGATCCAGATCATCACAAACTGCTCGGATCAGAGACTTCGCGCACATTCACACACACACATGCCCTAACTCACTGCCCCACAAAGTTGGCCCATGGATAGTCATCTGGTATCTTGATGTTACCAAGTTAGCTCTAGGGGAACAATGCCCCAAACTGTACCGTGCATAGTTATAATCCAGGCAGTTTGATCAAAATGGAAATTCCTGAGTGTTTCCCCAAGTCAGCCTGCCCAGTGGGCCCAGGAGTCTAGGAATCTGCATTTTTATCAAGCCTCCCCCCATCCAATTGATTCCAACCCTCAAGGTCTGAGAACCACACCTAGAGAAACACACCTGGATCTTACATTAAAAACTGGTTCTTTCGGGACTGGAGAGGTGGTTCGGTGATCTCAGCACTTGCCCAGCATGCGCAAGTACACGGGTTCAAACCCCAGCACCCACATACACAACTAAGTGTCAGAGCAACGAAGGCCATGTGAAAAACTCAATAAAAATTGATCCTCTCTCTCTCCCTCTCCCTCCATCTCTCCTCTCTCGCTGTCCTTCTCTCTCTCTTTAAAAGAAACAAACAAAACACTGGTTCTTTATGCTGGGGGAACAGCACCATGGTTGAGTGTGTGCTCAGCATGTGAAAGACTCTGGATTCAATCCCCAGCACTCGCTGAATAAAAAGTTCTTCAGAAGTCTCCCGCTTGTTCGAATTATAAGTTCAAAGCGTCAAGCATGTTTTGACCGTTCTCAGAATGATGCAGGCAGCTATGATATGAAAACATCGTTGTGAACGCATTCTCCCCTGCTCTGAGTTGATAATGAAGTTTTGGTGATGTTCATCGTCAACGATGCCAGTAGCCGCTCAGTTCAATTGAACGTGCACGAGCTCACTGAACTCGGGTGTTTGGTTTTGGTGTTGGCGTGGTCCTTCCTCTCTGTCAGCTTGTGTAACATGCCAATGGTCTCTCTGGATTTCTCCCGTGTTCCCTGTCTCTTACTCAATGATTCCTCTGCTGTAGCTGCCTCACCATGTCCGGTTGCTTTGGTGATGACAGGTGTCCAGGGGATTATGCAGCCAAGGGTAAGGGAGGGCATAGGACAGGTGTTTATGCATTGGATCTGGAAGGTTCCCCAGAGGCCCATGTGTTAAGACTTGGTCCAGTTGGAATATGGTAAAACCTGTAAGAGGTGGGGTCTCCTGCAAGGTTTTAGGTCAGTGGGGCTGCACTCTTGAAGGAGATTGTAGGAAGTCAGTGTCTTGCACTCTCTTTTTTGTTTCTAGCCGTAGGGGACGGGGTTGTTTTGCCAGGGGCTCCTACTGTGATGTTCTGCTGCAGGCCCAAAACACTAGGGCTGATGGATCCCAGGCTGAAATCTCCAAACTGAACCCAAATCACCTTTCTCTCTTTACAAGCTGATCATCTCAGCTGTTTGTTTCGGTAACAGAAAGCTGACTAACACACATGCTGTCTTTTTTCATGAACAAACTCTGCACAGACTTCTTTCATACCGGCCACTGTAGTCTCTGCAGCTTGGGAAACTCAGAAGTCATTTCTGCCAGTCACAAAGCTCTCGGGGAAAAGAACACTGCATCTCCACATTCCGGTCTCAGCTGCTTAATGTGTCCACATGCCATGCGCACATGAACACACATTCACATCCTTCCATCGCTCACACAGAGTCTTGAGTTCCCTGGTAAAGCCCAGGCTGGAATCCATGATTGCTAGCTTGGAGAAAAAGATACAGTCCTCGATGAACTTGTCCCCAAATTTTATGTCTCTCATAGCTTTTAATCTGGGAAATTTCTTTTCGTGTGTAGCCTTTCGCCACAGAGGAAGGGCAGAATATTGGAAAAGCACAACACAGAGTGAAAGGTCACATTTTTGCAGCACATTTTTGTAATTCTGTGCTGATTCATCAGACATGAAGATTTTCTAATAAATACCCTTCCTGACAAAAATTGGAAAGAACAGTAAATGGTACAAGTGAAATCACCCTGGAGACAAGGGCTGCAGGGAGAATGGTGGATGGTACATTTCCACCACATCTCACCCTTGGGAACCGGGTTTTCACTTTGTTCTTTCCGTTTCGATGGCACTGCTAGAGATGTGCTGATGGATTTACCTTGCTATAGTATTCTGCGTTCCACAGGGTGCTTTAATGCAAGGCAGGCAGGAAAAGTATTGTTAATTCCATTTTTTCCCCAGTGGTAAGAAAACTTAACTCTAAGAAGGTGGAGGGCTTGCCTGGGGCCATGAGGGCTGGCCTGCTGCCCATGCCCCATGCCCAGGTTTTCCTTTTAAATCCCAAATCTCTCTTTCTTCCTTTATTCTTCAAATTTTTCCTTGAACTTATTCTTTAAATATAAAATCTAAGGCTATAGCATTTGTAAGATTTTCCTTTTAAAATGACTTCTGATTTCACCCTATCAATCATTGTCAAACTTCTGCACAAAGTTGTTTAAGTTTCTTTGGCATGCCCCTTGGAAATTCTTATCTGGAAAATTGTTCTCTTTGAATTACTGGCCTACTTCCTTTAGCAGATATGGAGATTTATGTACTTCTTGTTTTCCAGAAAGCTCAAAGCTAAATTTGATATCCTAGGACGGCCTTTCTATTATCCTAATAAGTTTCTTCTCTTTCCACAAGGTTTTAAAGTGTGTTTCAGCTTTATTCTATACGTACCTTTTATTATGAGCCAAAGCTTTTTTGGAAATATGCATTTTGAATAAACTTTTTTTTGGATATGAATTTAATTGGTTATGATGTAAAACATCAAATGTCCTAACCAAAGGTATGAGTATTACATTGAATTGGGTGGATCATATAATACAAGTTTTTTTTTTAATTGCAAATGCTGTAGAATAAATGCTGTTGTGGAAGGAATTTAGTGTCTAAAATGACAGTATAAACAATGCCAGACTTATGAAAAATGGCAGTGAAATAAAATTGTGCAGGAGAAGTCCAGAAGTTTGACGGCAGAATGCCAAAGTCTGATGTTGCTGCTGAAGTATCCCTAAGCAGTTCAAATAAAATATCAAGGGGAAGATCATTTTTGCACTTCACAGAGAAAACAAGGTGGAGCCACAGGGTGCCTGTGATTTGGTTGTAACTGCAGGCTGTCAGTCCCTCCAGCAAACCAGGTTGCCAGATGAAAGCCCTGATTCTGGTTCTAGGTAGGAGGCTGCCCTCCTCACCATCAAGACCCAGGAGTACTAAACACCAACAGCCTTAACTAAGAGTGATCTGCCTCCTAGCAGATGTGTGGTCTAGGACAAACTGATTGCAATCCAAGCCCCATTTTCCTAATGTGCAAAGCAATTGTAATACCTACTTGAATGAGTGTAGACAGCTCAAGTGCTTTATTTTTTTTTTAATTTTTTTATATTTTTATAGCTGAGGACCGAACTGGGGGCCTTGCGTGTGCTAGGCAAGCGCTCTGCCACTGAGCTAAATCCCCAACCCCAGCTCAAGTGCTTTTATTTTATTTTTTATAAAGAGAGAGGGACAGTGAGAGAGACAGAAAAAGAGAGGAACAACTTTATTTAGTTTTTCACATGGCCTTAGTTGCTCCAACACTCACTTGCGTACGTGGTGCTGGGGTTTGAACCCGGGTCCTCGTGCTTGCCAGGCAAGCACCGAAACCACTGAGCCACCGCTCCAGCTCCCAGCTCAAGTGCTTTTAAAGAAGGAATTAGCACAGTGCCTGACACAATTGTAAAAAAAAATTTTCAAAAAATCAAATGTTGCATTTTTTTTAATAAGTCTCATGCAGAGCTTCTTATAGATTGATTTTATTTGCTGGCTTGTTTGTTATTTATATATTTATGTGGTGAGGATTGAACCCATTGGGCCGCATTCCAAGCCCTTTTTGTTTTTTTATTTTGAGACAGGGTCTCACTAAATTGCTGAGGGCCTCGTTAAATTGTTAAGACTGACTTTAAAATTACAGTCCTCCTGCCTCAGCCTCCCAAGCTGCTGTGATTACAGGCCTGCGCCACCACACCCAGCAATAGAATTATTTTAAAAGAAAACTTTTTTCTGGAGTCTTATCACTTACACACACAAATCTCTAATGTGCAACTTGTTGGATTTTTCTCAAAGTGAACACACATGTGTATTTGGATTAAGAACCAGCTTCCGGAAAATCTCCTTCTGTCTCCTACTTGTAGGGTACCACTATGCTGACATTTAACACTACGCATGCGTTTTGCCTAAATGGGGGCTTTATATAAATGGAGAATATGGGGTGAACCCTCTTGTGCCTGCCTTCTTTCATTCAACATCATGTTTGCAGTATTCATCCACAATGTGTGTGTAGCAATGCTTACTCATTCTTGCAGCTCTACAGATGTCCATTGTACAATAATACAATTTATTAATTCCAGCATTGATGGGAATTGTATTTCCAGTTTGAGGGTATTAGGAATCAAGTTGTTCTGAACATTCTTTTTTTTTTTTAAGAGAGAAGGACAGTGAGAGAGAGAGAGACAGAGAGAATTAATTTTTATTGAGTTTTTCACATGGCCTTCGTTGCTCTGACACTTAGTTGTGTGCGTGGGTGCTGGGGCTTGAACCCGTGTACTCGTGCACGCTGGGCAAGCGCCGTAACCACTGAGCCACTGAGCCACTGCTCCAGCCCGTTCTGAACATTCTTGTATATGTCCTTTTAAAGTTTTCTTTCTTTCTTTATTCATGAGAGATTGAATTGACTCACACCATTATAGCTGCTGAGATGTCCCACACTCTGCAGTTTGCAGAACTGGGAAAACTGGTGGTGTAATTGCAGTCTAAATCTAAAATCCTTAGCTATGGATGCCAATGGTATAAGTACTGGTTCCAGTTCAAAGGCTTGAGAACTGAGCACCATTGTCTGTAGACAAGATGAGACAAATGTCTCAGCTCTATTATTTGACTTTCTTCCATCCTTTTGTTCTTCTTTTCCCCCATCAAGGTCCCTTCAACGGTGCCCTTTTTGTTCTATCCAGGCCATGAATGAGCTCATGATGCTGACCCCCCAGGTCAGGGCAGATCTTCTTTACTCAGTCCACTGATTCCAGCGCTAAGCTCTTCTGAAAGCACCCTCACAGACCTGCGGATAACGGGCATGCCTTATCTCAGTTCAGTGGACATAAAAATTCACCATCACATACTTCATGGCTGTGACGTGATATCTCATTATGCGTCTAATTTGTATTCCCCAGATAACAAATGAATCTGTTGCATTTGTAAAACTTACATTATATTGTTTAGATAAAATGAGACCAGTGTACACGAAACAACACAGACCTAAGGATATAAAGCAAAAACTAACAGAAATATAAACAAAACTTCATGAAGTACAAATACGATGAATGATTTCAAATATTCTTTTTATTTTAAGAGAGAGGAATAGTGAGCGAGAGAAAAAGAGAGAATCAATTTTATTCAGTTTTTCATTTGGATTTCATTGCTCTGACACTGCGTTGTGTACTTGGGGCTGAGGTTTGAACCCGTGTACTTGTGCATGCCAGGCAAGTGCCGTAACTGCTGAGCCACCGCTCCAGCCCCCCTTAAATATTCTTATTTAAGAATTCAACGGATTAGTGAACTTTAAATGATTGAAGATCCATAAGGTATTAATACATCCTTAATACATATACTGCCTGTGAGCATGTAAATGTATTTACATCCTGCAAATACAGAATACATATTTTTTCTTGTGCTTTTGTCCTTTGAAATGTATAAACTTAATACAATTTAATTGATGATGAAAAACATCTCAGATAGTTCAGCAAAGTAGATTTTAAAGTCATGAGTCTGTAAACAAAATCCTCCCAACCAAAACAGATAAACCATGTAAGGACCCAAGCTTAGAAAGACTTAGAAAATGAGGCACACTCTCATTAAATGTCCTTTCAGCAAAAGGAAGATGAGATTGTAGTCATGAAATTGCAAGTTGCTCAGTAAGCAATTACAATTGGGAGGACTTGTAACTAGACAGTGGCACCCATGAAAAGTTGTGTTTTGAGAGAAAAGTTTTAAATACTGTCTCTATAGTAGAAGGAATTTTAAAATCACAAGTTTGAATTCATCTTTTTTTTTAAAGAGAGAAGGACAGTGAGAGAGAGAGAGAGAGAGAGTCAATTTTTATTGAGTTTTCCACATGGCTTTCCTTGCTCTGACACTTAGTTGTGTACGTGGGTGCTGGGGTTTGAACCCATGTACTTGCGCATGCTGGGCAAGCGCCATAACCGCTGAGGCACTGCTCCAGCCCCTTGAATTCATCTTAACAAAATGGGAGTGATAAATAAAACAAAAGGACCTGGGCTAGAGCAATGGCTCAGCAGTATGGTGCTTGCCTGGTATATGCGAGGATGTGGGTTCAAATCCCAGCATCACGAACACAATGACGTGTAGGAGCAACAAAAGCTGCATGAAAAACTAAATAAAGTTGATTCTTTCTTTCTCTCTCACTGTCCCTCTCTCTTTAAAAAAAAGAAAAAGACCTAAGAAAAGAAAATTAGTTAAGATAGGCGCTGAGGGGGGTGCATTGGTAATTCCAGCTACTCAGGAGGCTGAGGCAGGAGGACCTCAAATTTGAGAGCAGCCTCTAGACAACTTAGTGAGGCCCTGTCTCAAAATTAAAAAAAAAAAAAAAAGTTAACAGGGTAGGGGATGTAACTCATTGATACAGCATTCAAAAGATCCCAAGTTCAATTCCCAAAATTGAAAAAAAAATAGGAGTTAATAATAATTAAGTGGACATAGAGGCTATTAAATCCTTGGTTACTCAAATTTAGGGTTAGGGTCAAAAAAGGTCTTAATTGTAATCCTGGACATGCTGGGGAGCTAAAAACAAGCAGATTGATTCTCTGGTTATTTAGTTTTCTTTGCTATAAAAATATCAACAGCAGCAATAGTAAGAATAATACCTAAGACAGTGTAAATGGTCATAGTGAGGTTTTAAAAATTAATGATATAAAGCAATTTAAGAAATGTTGTGCAATATTTAAGAAGTCTGTGTAGGAAGTCTATTATATAATCATATTTATAATTGTCCCTTAGTTTACCTACAGGATTGGTTCTAGGGACCTCAAAGATCCCAAAACCTGGGCTGGTGTGCAGGCTCAGCAGTTACGGCGCTTGCCTGGCATGCATGAGTACGCGAGTTCGAACCCCAGCACCATGTACACAACAAAGTGTCGGAGGAACGAAAGTCACATGAAAAACTAAATTTTAAAAATTGCTTCTCTTGGGGCTGGAGTGAGTGGTGGCTCGGCGGTTATGGTGCTTGTCCAGCATGCGCAAGTACTCGAGTTCAAACCCCAGCACCCATGCGCACAACTAAGTGTCAGAGCAACGAAAGCCATGTGAAAAACTCAATAAAAACTGATTCTCTCCTTCTCTCTCTCTCTCACTGTCCCCTCTTTCTAAAAAAAACAAAAACAAAAACCTGTGGATGCTTCAATCCCTTATGTAAAATGGCATAGTATTTGTGTAGAGCTCACATAATCCTCCTGTAGACTTCAAATCATCTCTAGGTGACGTAGTAGACCTAAGGCAACGTAAATGCGGTGTAAATAGTTTGCTGTGTACTGTGGTGCTTAGGGGATAATGAGGAGGGAAAGGTCTGTACATGTTTCAGTGCAGGCAGAATTGTTCTTCATGCTTTTGATCCGTGATTGGTTGAATTTGAGGATGCAGAACCCATGGCTAGAGGTTCTATACGCATGCTATTATGCTAATTTCAGAATGCTAAATACACGAAGTGCAAGCACTGTTAAAGAGGGGGGATCTGTTTTTCATCAAGCACAAATCTTCTGAAGAAAGTACCTGAAGGCCCTTTACCCTGTAGCCAATGGACAGGATCTGCAGGAAGCTTCCCAAGCCAGAATTTGCAGGCGTTTCCAGAAGAGGCAAATTTGCTTATTCTCATTTGCAGACGTTTTCAGACTCTTTCCAAACCACCTGTAGAAACTGAAAGATTGCTATAAACCGGGAATTTTATTAAGCGTAAGGAACAATTATAATGTTAAATATAGAAGATATTAGAAAATAAAAAATTGGCCTTTAGTTGCTAACAGAAGACTCAAAATCTTCAACGTACTCTAGTTCCTTGAAATCTGATAATGCTGATGGGTCCATTTCCCAGAGCCAAAGTTACCTGCTTGACTAATCTTCCCAAGAAACTAAACATCCCTGTTAAAAGAGGAGATGTCAGAACAAAGCAAATCAAAACAGGAAACAAGCAGAACAGTTGGGGTGCCTTACACCCCAAGGATGTAAGGATGATTCGAGACTGGCTCGGTCCCCAGGCTCCATCACTCAGGGGTCGCTGCCCCTGAACCAGGCCAACAGCCAAGAAAGGAGGAGAGAGCCCAGCTAGGGTCCAGCCAGAACACAGTGTGGCAGCTGCCAGGTCTCAGCCTTGGGAAAGAATCCAGGAGAGGTGATTTCATAGCCAGAAGCTTAAATGCAAAGCTGTTCATGTACTTTCTGAAGGTGACATAAAACTTGCCTTCTCAGCTCTGAATTAAGGATCCAGGCATAAGGGTTGTGATCAAGGTCTTGCATTGGGCTGTACCCTGGCAGGACTCCATGGGTCTGGAGCACTACAGCAATTAGCAGCACTCTCATATATACAATAAAGGGGAGTGCTTCTCCTCAGTTGGTGCTGTTTCCCCGTCTTGGGAGAGCAAACCAACTTTCTACAAATGTGCTGTTTGTTAACGTCTGTTCTAAAAAGCAAGTTAGCTGGGTTATTTGAAGGGTTTTTTCCAGCGTGGTTTTAGAGGCGAGTGTACTGTGAGTTAACCTAGACCCCCATCGGCTACGGACCACACATCCTTACCTGCCTCTGGATTTCCCCAGACATGAACTGAGTTTATGAATTCCAAATGGACACTCTGGGGCCACCTCCTGAGATTAACAGGGGTCCTGTTTTGCTCTCCTCTGTCTCTCCACACTGCAACACATCTTGTCACAGGGTCCACTTGACCTTCCAAACAGATGTGGGCTGCAGAAAGCTATTCCCAATCGTGGTGGACAGGTTGCATCTGCAGCTGTCAGGAGTGGCTATTTTTGTCTTGGCATTTTAGGTGAATGACATCATTCCTGGGTTGGCACTGAAACTTCTCCAGCCCCTTCAGGGCTTCCCTGCCTGTCCTGCTCCAGCACATCCGTTTGACTTCACCTGTACAAGCTCTGACCATCTTCACCAGGTGTAACTGCCTCCAGTTCACATGCCCCTCACTTTCTGTTTAGGGGTCTTGGGTGACGCCCAGGAGCATCCTGGGCGAAGGCCCTAGGGCTCCCAGACCTGGGTTTAGGGGAGGAGGTTACGCCCAGTGGGATGGATGGTAGGAGGTTGATGTGTAAGTTCTTCCTCTCGTCTCCCCACTGGTCCAGTACAGTGGAGCCAGGGAAGAAGGTGGTCCTTATTGGGAGCCTGAGTGTGAGCGCTCAGAAGATTCCATAGAGGAGATCATATGAGCCAACCTTAAGAGGCAGGCAGTTTGAGGAGAGGCAAGTGGGAAGTGGGTAGGAATTTCCATAGAAACCCTGGGGTGGAAGAACCAGCCAGGATCAGGAAGGCAAAGAGAGGGTGTCAAGGGGACTGCTAAGGTGGAGGTGGCCAGTCTGGGAGCCCCATGTACTCCCCAGTGTCCTTTCCCCCTCCTCACCTGCTGGTCCACCTCTGCAGCACTGCCCCACCTAGGTTCAGACAGCCTGTGTGCCCCTCTCCCACCCCTCCTGTGACCTTCTTGGGCCCTCTTATCCTCTCTGTGAAGCAAAACCTTCCTAACGGTTGAGGAGTTGGCTCTCCGAAGCAGAGTTTGACTTCTTTTTCTTTCTTTTCTTTTGGTTATTTGTTAGATATGCATGACATTAGAATATACCTTGTCGTAATTATAAAAGCCTGGAGTACAGCTTTTTCAGATTCAGTCCTCAGTATTCCCCTTCCCCTCCCTCCCTCCCTGCCTCATTCTTTCTACATATATATGATAATAGAACAGTCAATGATGTAATTATAAAAGTATAGATGTGGCTCCATCCCCAGGACTCCCCACCCCTCGTCCTCCTCCCTCTACTGATCTTTCCATTATATACTAATAGTTTTTTTTTTCTAATTTAGTGACTTGTTGATGAGATTCACTATACATGAACTTGGGAAAGTTACGTCTGATTCATTCCACTAACTTTCCCTACCTCATTCCTCCCAGGAACAGATCAGAGGAATAGACAAGGGGAGGGGAACAGAAGAGGGAGGAATGAGATAGGAGTTTGACTTTTTCCACTCATTCATCCATCTTGGGCTTCGGGGCCCGCCTTGGACTCTGTTTTTTTTTTGTTGTTGTTTTGGTTTGGTTTTCAGGGCTGAGGACTGAACTCGGGGGGCCTTGCGCATGCTAAGCAAGCGCTCTGCCACTGAGCTAAATCCCCAACCCCTTTGGACTCTTTTTTTTTTTTTTCGAAGAGAGGACAGTGAGAGAAAGAGGGAGAGACAGAGAGAATCAATCTTTATTGACTTTCTTCACATGTTCGTTGCTCTGACACTCAGTTGTGTATGTGGGTGCTGGGGTTTGAACCCGTGTACTTGCGCATGCCGGGCAAGCGCTGTAACCACCGAGCCACTGCTCCAGTCCAGACTCTGTTCTTAATGCAATTCCAAATGGAAGAATGAATGAAACAGGTTCTGATGGATTTCAGGGCTTTAGGGGCACAGTTTAAATTTTTTTTAAGAGAGAGGAACAGTGAGAGAGAAAGAGAAAAACAGAATCAATTTTATTTAGTTTTTTCAGTGTGACTTTCAGTGCTCTTTGTGTACATGGTGCTGGGATTTGAACTCACGTCCTCGCACATGCCAGGCAAGTGCCATAACCGCCAAGGCACTGCTCCAGCCCCGCATAGTTTAATCTTAGAATCTTTACTTATTGGTTATCATTAAGAAATGATCTGATGCGGGGCACAGTGGCAGATGCCCGGAGTCTCAGAGGCTTCGGAGGCCAAGGCAGGTGGATCGCAAGTTCAAAGAAAACCTTAGCAGCTTAGCATGACCCTGTCTCAAAGTAAAAAACAAAAAGGGCTAGGGATGTTGCTCTGTGGTTAAGCACCCTTGGGTTCAATCCCTGGTACAAAAAAAAAGAAAAAAGAAAAGAAGTGATGTTGGCCCAATTACATTGTTATATTGTGATCTTGCATGAATATGTAATAACAAATCCCATCAATATGCACAACTAAAATGCACCAATAAAAATGCAGAAAAAGAGAAAAGATCTGATATTTAAATTCTGAATGACCAGCCCTTATATTCAGTGACCTTACTATTGATTCGAGTGATTACAGATACACACACAAGCATATTTTTTCTCCTTTAATCCATCATACGAGATATAAATATTCCAGACAGGTTGCTGGGAATCTCCACCGGAGCATCTCTCCCTGCCTCCTTATTTCCAAATGAAAACCAGTCTCCATGGACACTCGCCCAATGATAAAGAGAAGTGGAAAAATGGGAAAGGAGGTTACTTGAAGAAACTTTTTGGACACAGTAATGTCTCCATAAAAGACATTTTATAAGAAGAGTATGACTACTCAGTGCCTTGGCCTTGGTGTCCCTGGCTGCTTTCCTAAGGCCAGGCGGCAGCAGCACAAGGGCCCACTCGGTTCAGCTTTTCTTTTTCCTCCTTGGGCTCCTTGTCTCACCCACAGCCCTGCCCACCTCATGGTTTATGACAAGTCTCCTGCTTTCCATGGAAGCTCCCTGAGCTTCCTGTAGGCATACTTAATGATGAGAACCTTGGCTTTTGATCCCCCTGCCCTACCTCCATA
Source organism: Aplodontia rufa (assembly GCA_004027875.1). NCBI lineage: Eukaryota > Metazoa > Chordata > Mammalia > Rodentia > Aplodontiidae > Aplodontia > Aplodontia rufa. The sequence continues at coordinate 12,924 of PVKS010040792.1, forward strand.
ACAGCTGATTCCTAATTCTCTTGACTTCTCTCTCCTTCTGTGCTGCTTTTTGGACTAAGCAAGTAGTCTCTTTCAGCATCTTGTTTTCAGCTTTATGAGACCTAACAGTAGTGGCAGCATGAAGTTCTTCACCTCTGTGATGTTTTTATTTTAGATATAAACAGAGCCGCAAGAATATCTTTGTTTTCTTGCATTTTATAATCACAAAATTCAAACAAGGTCTTATATTTGCAGTTTCAAAGCAACAGTACAGCCTCAAAGCCAGGATCAATAAAGGATGAATAACAAAATTTGGAAAACCATTGTATTTGCGTGCAAATATGTAGTGAGCTACAGTCCCCAGAAAATTCCTCTCTACCACTCATCCCATGGGTGATTTGCCGAGAGTTCCTGCACATGAATATTCGGGTAGAATTAATCTATGGGAAAGAAGTACCCACACCACCTACCAGAAATGTGAAGTTGGGCAAGCTGTTCTCACCCTGGATCCCAGCTTTCTCACCTGGAAATGAGGAGGGTGAGCCAGCTTGGTACCCGAGCACCCTTCTAGATATAACTTTGCTACAGGGACCAAGTGGAACCAGCAGTGTGATATGTTCAGAAGGGCACTTCTCTCTATGGCCACTAGGTGTCCCAGAAGCATGCACTGTTGGGCTGAGGTCTCTCAGAGGCCTGGGGCTGCTTCCTGTCCTCCCCTGGGGTGTCTGAGTCCTGTTGATGGGAGGAAGATGATGCTTTGGTTATACGTTTGTATTATGTGGAGGCTGGTGACTTCACCATCCAGTATCAGACAAGACTGTTTTTTCCAGACAAGAATTTTAAGAGACACAAAACAATCCCTTAGTTTTTCTTTTTCTTTTTTCTTTTTGCATCAGGGATTGAACCAGAGGCACCTAACCACTGAGTCACATCCCAAGCCCTTTGTTAAAATTTTAAATTTTGAGACAGGCTCTTACTAAGTTGCTGAGGCTGGCTTTGAACTTGTGCTCCTCCTGCCTCAGCCTCCTGAGGTGCTGGGATTACAGGCATGTGCCACTGCATCCAGTCCCCTTAGTTTTTCCTGATAGCTGTTTGAAAGCTGATTGGAAACTTCATATTTTCTGGAAGTAGGAATTTACAAGGAATTTTTCAAACATCAATGAACTCAAAAAGGAAGTTATTGTGGATTATATACACACTTAAGTTACAGACATCTCAGAAATGAATGTCACAGCATCTCTGTGACTGTGGTCTTATAGAGGCACCTGTGAAGCTTTGCCCATGCAGAGAATTTCTGAATAACAGATACCCTGTGCTTAGAAGCCTCCTTGAAGTGTGCAGAGGGGAGGCACAGGGGAGGATGTGAAGAAGCCCACAAAGGGGTGTGTTAGCTTTCTGTTACTATAAGAAAAGGCCTGAGATGATCAACTTTTAAAAAGAAAAGGTCTCTTTTGGCTCATGATTTCAGAAGTTTCAATCCATGATCTGTTGGCCCCATTAATTTTGGCTCTGCGATGAGGAAATGAACCAAGCCTTTAACACATGGACTTTGGAGGACCTTCTAGATTCAAACTGTACAGCAAAGGGTCACTTCAAAGACACCATGAAAGATCCCTCATAAACCATTTTCAGTGCCAGAAAGCTCCAGCGCTCCTATCCAACCCTCAGCAACCATGCTGGTCTAACCCCACTGGTCCAGACCACTAGCTAGCAAAAGGGGAAAAATTGTTTAGGGTGAATTTAAAGAGAACTTCAAATCCATTTTTGCAATCATCTTGGATAGATGAATGTCTAGAAGGCAGTTCTGATGGCCATGATTTTACATTAATAATTTGATTTTTATTAACAACAGTATGATTATTAATTTTATACACCAAGAGAACAAATGTTGTGCCTATTATATTTTACATAGTTTATGAGAGTTAGATCAAGGAATCTACAGTCTCTGGCAGTCAGAAGGATGCATTTTATGTGTGTAAGCTGCACAGTTATCGGACTGTGTTTTGCATTTATCTATCACGAAGCACCTGTTTGTGCTAATCTATACATTTTTATGATGTGCAACATATATTTTGTTCTTATCATTGTTCTCAAATTGCTTCCCCAGATCCATCCTGCTGCTGCAGTGCTATACATGTTGTTACGTGTTCTTTTCATTGTCCGTACATCATATGATGCTAACAGACTCAGTGACAGTGCCAAGGCTCAATTCCTGGCTGTCTTTTTCTATCAGTGTTATTGTAGACAAGTTTCTTAACTTCTGTGCACTAGGTTTTAGTCCCCACCACCCAGGATTGTTATGGAGAACCTTGTTATGCATGAACGATGAGTTAATGCAAAGATCTAGGAATAGTGCATGGCTCGCCTTCAGCAATCATTCGTTCATTTAAAAACAATGTATTTCTTGTCACAAGTTAATAAATGGGGTGTCATCAAATTAGAAAGCTTCTGCACAACAAAGGGAACAATCAGGAATATGATGTTAAGAAACTACAGAAAGGGAGAAAATCTTTGCTAGTTACTATTCTGACAGAAGATTAATATCTAGAATATATAAAGAACTCAAAAAAACTTAACATCCAAACAATAAATAACCCAATTAATAAATGGGCAAATGAAGTAAACAGGTGCTTCTCAAAAGAAGAAATACAAGCAGCCAACAAATACATGACAAAAATTTCAATATCATTAGCAATCAGGGGAATGTAAATAAAACTACCCTGAGATTTCCTCTCACTCCAGTCAGGATGGCAGCCATCCAGAATACAAAATGCTGGAGAGGATGTGGAGAAAAAGAAGAGAAAAAGAACACTTTTACACCGTTGGTGGGACCGTAAATTAGTACAACTGCTATGGAAATCAGTTACGGAGGCCCCTCAAAAGACTAGGCATGGACCACCACAGGACCCCAGCTATACTCTCCTTGGCATTTATCCTAAAGAATTAAAGTCATCATACTATAGCAAGAAATGCATACCCATATTTATAGCAGCAAAATTCACAGTAGCCACTATGGAACCAACCTGGGTGCCCATCAACGGATGGATGGATGAAGAAAATGTAGTATAAATACACAATGGAGTTTTATTCAGCCATAAAGAAAAATGAAATATGTCATTTATAAGAAAATGGATGAAATGAGAGACCATTATGGTATGTGAAATAAACCAGATTCAGAAGGTCAAAGGTCTTATGTTTTTTCTCATATGTGGAAGCTGGGGAGGAAGAGGGGAAAGAAAGGCAGGTAAATCTCATAGAGATCAAAGGGAGATCAATAAAAGAAAGGGCCCAGTGGCGGGAAGATGGAAGGTGCGGGAAGTGCTGGGGAGGGATATTGGTCAAATTATGTTGTTATATGGTGTGCCTGTAGGAATATGGAGCAACAAATCCCATCAACATGTATAACTATAATGCACCAATAAAAATGTGGAAAAGGTGGGGGGAGATGTTTTGCATGGTTGTTCCCCTCAGAGGCACAGGGAGAATGATGAAGATGAGAGGAAGTCAGA
>PVKS010040793.1:0-16413 GCA_004027875.1 Aplodontia rufa
AAAAAAAGTCAGAGTTGTAAAATGTTGCTTTTAGTGGAATTGTTGCATGTTAAGAAGTCTTTGTTTTGTAGGAAACCAAGAATCCTTAAGAATCATGAATCTGAACTGTATATCTGGAACAGAGTTCTTCAACTGTCTTTTCTAAGAAGTAGGGAAAGGAATGCATTTTTAAGTGAATAAATAACAAACTGTTTTAAGAGAAATCAAAATTATTTTTTCCTAAGATTCCATGTTTAGCTTTAAGAATTTAAACCCTTATTCAACAACATGCCTTTCCTTTGTTCAATTAATACCCAGGTATTTTACTTTTTTGAGGTTATTGTGAATAGAACAGATTTCCTGATTTTGTCCTCGGCTGAATCACTGTCGGAGTATAGGAAAGCTATTGATTTATGGGTGTTGATCTTGCGTCCTGCGACTTTACTAAGTTCATTTATAGGCTCTAGAAGTCTTCTGGTGGAGTTTTTTGGGTCTTCTAGGTATGAATGTGTAATAAAGAACCCCTTCACTATGTAAGACTACGTTGCACCAATAAATAAATAAATCCTTCTTCATTTGCTTGCGATGTAATGTCATACTACCTTAACGTCTTCATTTATTTGCAATTTATTTGTTGTTCCGAACGAAGTGACTTTTTTTCTTTTAGTTTTGATTCACATTATCACAAACATAATTTTTGGCCAATAGTATATCCAGGAAAAGGTTTAGCATTCATTCTGTCTAAAAGCACATTGCATTGTGACAAAGCCGAGTTAGGCACAGCGTTCCGTGATGACTGCGTAGTTCATAATGACCGTGCGGCTAAATTTTTTAATTTAAAAACCATGATGTACTCCTAGTGGAAGGTCTAGAAAATGTAGATGAGCAAACTAAAAAAGTATCCCCAAACCATTTTGTCTATACCTTATTTAATAAGATTGTGTACACTATTTGGTAATACTGTTTACCTACCAGTATATTGTGACCATTTGTCCGGAGTTCTATTTATAGGCCTTATTGTTCTCATGTATGGATGTACAATGACCAATTTTAGCTCTGAATATTTCTGGTGTTTTTTGCTATTAAAAAATAGTGGTATGATGCTGGAGTGGCGTCTCAGCTGTTTCGGTGCTTGCCTTGCATGCTCAGGGACTTGGGTTCAAACCCCAGCACCACGTACACAATGAAGTGTTGGTATAATGAAAGCCAAATGAAAAACTAAATAAATTTGTTTCTTTCTCGTTCTCTGTCATTGTCCCTCTCTCTCTCTTAATAATAATAATAATAATATGATGATGATGATGAACATGCTAAATGAAACTCAAAGATCTAATATTTTCTCTCATATGTGGAAGCTAAAGTAAAATAAGGGAAAGTGGGAGGGAAGGATAAGATTACATAAAGAGCCATTGAAGTACAAATTAATAAATGAAGAAAATCTAGTAGAGGAGGGAGGAGGGGAAAGGAAAGGAAAAAAGGAAGGGGAGAAGGGGAAGGGAGATAAAAATGTATATTTTGCACCTCTAAGATACTAAATAATTTCCATTTAATCAATATAAACTAGAAAAGTAAAATAAATCAAATCAAATCAAAGGGAGATCAGTAGAAAAAAGGGCCAGGAAGAGAGAGGAGGTGAGGGAGGGGGATAGTGCTGGGGAGGGATGTAGGCCAAATTCTATTGTCAAATTGTGTGCATATGTGAATGTGTAACAGCAAATCCTATCATTGTTTACAACTATAATGCACCAATAAAAATGTGGAAAAAATAATGGTGTGATGAAGATCCTTTTAGCTAAATGTTTTCTTGGATTTGCATTATTTTCCTCGATAAGTTTTTAGAAGTAGAATTGCCATCAAGGGGTACTTGTGAACATTTTTAAGTGCTTACCACACTCCCAGCCAGATTAGGAATGCTGGGAAATTACTTCTTTTCTGAATAATAAGATGCATTATTATTTTTAAAAATCTTTGATCATTTGGTAAATTTCTCCCCACAGTACTATTGTTTTGTATTCTCAGTGCAAGCTAGGTCATGTAGTAAAGATGGGAAGTTCAGGGGCTGGAGTGGTGGCTCATTGGTTACGGTGCTTTCCTGGCATGCAAGAGGATGCAGGTCAAACCCCAGCACCATGTATACAACCAAGTGTTGGAGCAATGAAAGTCACATGAAAAACTAAATAAAATTGATTCTCTCTCTCTCTCATACACACACACACTGTCCTTCTTTCTTTAAAAATGATAGGAAGTCCACATGATGTTTTACAGAATTGTGTATTTAATAAATACTTTTTAGGGGTGGAGAGGTGGCTCAGCCGTAAAGCACTTGCCTGGCATGCGTGAGGACCCGGGTTTGATCCCCAGTACCACATAGACAACAACAACAACAGATGAAAAATAAAGATCAACTCTCTCTCTGTGTCTCTTTAAAAAAATAAATAATTTATCCTCCCATTTCTATTGATAGCATTTTAGAGTAAAATTTAGTGGGTAACATTTCAGAAGTTGCTCTATTTCTTTGTTCTACTTCAACCAAAAGAAATACACATTGTAGTCGCTGAATGTGTTGTTTAACTAGATCGCTAATCAAGTGACAAATGGTGACTGTAGAAGGACCCAGGGACAAGACCTTTAAGCTTTCTTTCTTTTCTTTATTTTTTATCACATCTTAAGATCTTGGAGAGTCTGAACTTATATAAGAACGCTTGGGCTGCTGTTATTACAGTGAAATCTTCTGAGAGTGTCTTCTCAGGCCATTTTTTTTTTTTAGAGAAAGTCACTTACAGATATAAAATGTTTGACCAGAAGAAAGCCTCAGGTTGTCAGGGTTACTTACACACCGTTATTCAGCTGGGTCTCTTTATTAAATCATCTCGCAACAGTCCATTAGTTGTGGTGCTACAGCTATTGCATGGCCCACTAAGCTAATCCACCTTCAGTCACTAACAGAAGGATGCCCTTAATAAAGATTGGAAGTCCATTTAGTGCATCACTGCTGCTGACTGGTGTTTCACTTTTCAGTTGTCTATACTGTTTCCATGCTGTATATATCTTATCTACATAGTGTATTAGAGTCAAATAAAGATTAATGCCCTGGAGAAGTAGAAGTGTTTAGGAGTTCTTCATGGTGATTCTGACTCAGCCATCGTCAGACATTATGACCTTGAGCAAGTCACTTCCCATACTGGGCGACTGGCCAGTCCTTATAGGTGAAATTAAGCAGCACAACTCACAATATCCAAATTATGTAATCAGTCCGGATGCCTGCAGTCGATGAATGGATTGAGAAAATGCAGTATAGATACGCAGTGGAGATGGAGTTTTGTTATTGTTGTGTTTTGGTACTAGGGATTGAACCAGGGATGCCTAACCACTGAGCCACATTCCCGGCCCTTTTTATTTATTTATTTTTTGAGACATAGTTTCACTAAGTTTTTAAGGCTGGCTTTGAACCTGTGATCCTGTTGCCTCAGCCTCATGAGTGTCTCAGATTGCAGGTGTATGTTACCGCCCCCAGCCAAAATGGAGTTTCAATCAGTCATAAAGCAGAATGAAATTGTGGCATTTGGCAGTCAGTGGATGAAAATGGAGAACGTCATGCTGAGTGAAATAAGCCAAATGCAGAAAATCAAGGGTCAAGTGTTTTCCCTCATGTGTGGAAGCTACAGCAAAATACGGAGGAGAAAAAGGCTGAGGGGGTCTGGATATCATAAATGTGTTGGGAAGATAAATGAAGAAGAAGAAAATCAAGAGGGAGGGCATAGGGAAGAGAAAAGGAAGGAAATATAGAATGAATTCAACAAAATCATGTTATTTGCATATATGAGTGTGCCAAAGGGAATTTCAACCAGATGTGTATGTAGAAAGTACCAATCACAAAATAACTAACTAAATGAGTGAAAGGAAGGTAAGAGGAGTAGAGGGAGGAGAATGGGGGGATGGAGGAAAGGAGAAAATGGTAGGGGGAGAGGGATTGAAATCAAATTCCATGCAGGTATGATTTTGTCAAAATGTATCTAGCTACTATGTAAAACTATAATGCTCTAATAAAAAAAAGAAACTTGGACTTCCTTCTGTGTAACTCTATTACTTGCAGAAAATGTAAATCACATTTTGCTGAGTGTATCACTTTGAAGCTTCTTTTCTAACCTCAGCTATGATTTTATAGGACATAAAAAGAATTGCTGTGTTCTGTGCCCTGTGAAAATTTGAGTAACTCAAGTGACAAAAAGAGAAAATCTACATTATTGAATTGTAAATGATACAGGAGAAAACTTTCTTAAACTCAATTAATCTTAAAAAGAGTACCAACAGGGCTGGGGTGGTGGCTCAGAGGTTACAGTGCTTGCCTACCATGCACGAGGACGTGGGTTCAAACCTTAGCACCATGTATACAACGAAGTGTCAGTGCACTGAAAGCCACATTAAAAAAAAAAACTGAATAAAATTAATTCTCTCTGTCTCTCTGTCACACTCTTTAAAAATAAAAAAAAATCACAATGAAATACCACTGTGCACATAGTAGAAAGACTAAAACTTAAAAAGAAACTGGAAGTAAATAAGACAAATTCACTTTCATAATTTAAAATTTCTTTTTTTCAAAGTAAAGTGATTAAACATGTTTTCAATAATTACTACAAAATGTTGCTTCTCTCTTTTTTTTTTTTTTAAGAGAGAGAGGGACAATGAGAGAGAGAGAAAGAATCAATTTTATTTGGTTTGTCATGTGACTTTCATTGCTCCTGTTGGAGCAATTGTATATGTGGTGCTGGGGTTCAAACCTGCATCCTCACATGTACCAGGCAAGTGCTGTAACCTCTGAGCCACCGCGCCAGCCTGTTCATTGTGCATTTCTCTAGTTAATGATATCGAGCATTTTTGCATGTATTAATTTGCAATCCACCTCTTCTTTAGGGAAGCACCTGTTCAAATCTTTTGCCATTATTTAAAATTAGATTGTCTTCTTATTTAGTTATAAAAGTTTTTAAAAAGTATATAATGCATATAAGTGCTTCATCAGATATGTATTTTACTAATATGTTTGCCCAGTGTGTGACTGATTTTTCATTTTGATAATAGTGTCTTTAAAGGAAAAAAATCATAATGAAGAAAAATTTATCAATGTTTTATTTTAGTTCAGTTTTTATCAGTGCATTATAAGTACACACAATAGTGGGGTCATTGTCAACATATTCATACATGCACATAACATTGTTTTCTCCATTTCATTCCCCAGTATTTTCCCTTTCCCTCCCCTTCTTGCTCCCCAGTCCCCTTCCTCTACTCTACTCAATGGTTTATTTTACAGTTCATGACTTTGTGTTCTATCTGAGAAATATCTTAACTCAAGAGTTCCACAGATTTTCTGTATGTGGTCTTCTAGAAGTTTTATGGACCTATCTCTTATATTTAGATCTGTGATCCATCCCAATTTACTTTTGTATATGGTGTCAGGTATCAAGATTATTTATTTTTGCTTTTTTGTTTGTATTGCATACATATAGTTGTCTAATTACCACATATTGAAAAGATTATCCTTTTCTCATTGAATTGGTCTAGCACCCTTGTCAGGAACCAATTAGACATATGTATGTTGTTCTGTGACTTGACTTTCTGTTATGCTCCACTGATCTGTGCTTCTGTTTTTATGCCAGTGCCACACTGTAGCTTTAAATGAAGTGTTTAAATCAAGTAGCATTGCCTTCCAATTTTGTTCCTTTTTTCCCCAAGAAAATTTTTTCTTGAATAATAAATAAGCAAATAAATAAGTGAAATTTGGTTTAAAAATAATTTTATCATCTCATCAATTTCAGTTTAAAGTTATTCCTTGTTAGTATACAGAAATATATTGATTTTTATATATAAACTTTGTATTCTTCAACCTTTAAAAATAATTATTTCTCATTGAAAGGATGATGAAATTTATGAGTAAAGACAGATTTATTTCTTCTTTTCTAATCTGTATGCCTTTAATTAATTTTTTTGCATTATTGCATTGTAGGGCTTTTAGACTGTCAAAAATCAAATCAGATTTGCAATGAAAAATTTTAAAATCTATTTATGGCATAAAAGAAGTAATATGAAGTCAAAATGGGGAGTTGTTTAACCATTACAATAATTTATTATAGCAGTGGGATTTTCCGAATAACGGGATGGCTAATAGTTATTTTTACCATTTTTGAAAGGTTGCTTAAAATTTCATTTCTGGTTATCACAGGCATTTACTAGGATTACTCCACGCTGAATTTTGTATACATTTGCAAATCAAGAAGGTTAACAGGTTTACTGGCCTAAGTGCTTCTGCTTGGAGAGCTTTCAGACCCCATCTTCATTTCTTTTTACTTTAACAAGGTCAAGTTTAAACAGAAGTAGCAGTTAGAGTAGAAATTCTTACTTTGTTCTTAATTTTAGGAGCGTTCAATCTTTTGCCTTTAAGTGTAACATTAGCTGTTGGTTTTTGATAGAAAATTTTTTATCAAGTGGAGAAAATTTTCATCAATTCTAGTTTTTCCAAGTTTTTATCATGACTATATGTTGAGTTCTGTCATATATTTCCCCCATCTTTTGAATGACCGTATATAGATATGATCATATGTTTATATCCATTTTAATCCATTTCATGAAGGGAATTTCCTTGATTGATTTTCAAATCTTAATCCAACTTTGCATTCCTGGAATAAACCCCACTTGTTGATGTATTATCCTTTTTATACACTGCTGGGTTCAGTTCAGATTTTGTAAGTAGTTTGTGTCTATTTATGTGCATGAGGGTTATTGTTTTGCAGCTTCTTTATGATGTTTTCATCTGGTTTTAGCATCAAGCTAATGGTGGTCTCAGAATGATTTGGCCAATTTTTCTTCTTTCCGTATTTTCTAGGTAAGTTTTTACCTAGTTTTTGGTCTTGGAGATTTCTTTTTGGGAAAGCTTTTGGTCATATATATTCAATATCTTCCATATGTAATGATTATAACTAATAGGTCGTATTTTGAGAGCGTTTTGATAATTTGTGTTTCAGGGAATTTATCCATTTCGTAGAAGTTGTCAAATTGGGAGGCATAATGTTTTCCATTGCTGATACTGGTAATTTATATCTTCTTGTTTTTTTTTCCAAAAGCAAGAATGTGTAAACTGTGGCTTATAGAACAAGTCTGTTGTGCTGCATAGTTTAGTATGGTACATAAATTAAGAATGGTTTTAACATTTGTTTAAATATTTGGAAAGAAGTAAAGAAGAATAAATTTCATGACATGAAATTTAAAAAATCAAATCTTAGTGTTTATAGATAAAGTTTTACTGGAACACAGCCACACTCATTAATTTAGACACTACCTATAATAATAGCTTTTGCATTTATTAGCAGCAGTGTTGAGTATTTGTGACCATATGGGTCACAAAGCCCAAAACACTTATTATGTGGTTGTTATGTACTAAAAACATGTTTTCAGGCTTTTTTCATGTTCTTGGCACAGAATTTCAAAAACCTTTGGAATTTGTTGAGTGATAGGAGTCTGTTACACGAGTGAGACAAGCCTGGTGGGTCTCTAAATACCCTCAGGATGGGTGCAGATTGGAGCTTTCAGCCACTCCAGAGAGATTTGGGATTGAACAATCATGTGATCAGTGATTTAATCCATTTTGCCCACATAATAAAACCCCAATTGAAAACTCTGGACACAGAAACTCAGTGTTGCTTTCTGGTTGATAAACACATTGATGTACTCTGACTCCATGGAGAGAGGACCCAGAAACACTTTATTTCTTCCCAGACCTTGCCCTGTGTATACTCCTTAAAATCAACTTGGACTGATAGCTCCATGAATATTCTAGCGACTTATTCAACCAAACGTGGTCATGGGAACCCTCAAATTTGTGGCCATTTGGTCAGAAGTGTGGGTAACCTGGGGACTCTCACAGTATGCTGCTGTCCAAATGAAGAGCAGTCTTGTGGAGGCTGGAGGCTTTAACTTATGGAGTTTGACCTTAACTCCAGGATGTGAGCATCAGAATTAATGCAGTGTACCCCGTTGGTGCTAGACCAGTTGGATTAAATCAGAACAGTGATCCTTTCAGAAAGACAAAAATAAGCAAAAACCAAAAAAGCCTACCAATCCTTGTTCTAGAGGTGTTTCAGTCTTACTGATCTTTTCCCAGAGCTCCAGCTTTTGATTTCCTTGGTTTCCTATATTGCTTTTCTGTTCTTTATTTCATTAGTTAAACTTATGCTCATGTCTTTATTATTTCCGTATGCCCTTATTTTTAGTTTGCTTATTTTTTCTAATTTCTTAAGATTTTGGAATTGTGCCATCTTTCCCATCTTGGTATATAGTGACATCATGTTTGCTGCTTGAAATTGGCCATGGTGGGAGTATTTGCACCATGAAAATTAGCAGATGTCACAAACTGGCATTCTGCTCTTCCTCTCGAGAGCCAGTTGTTAAATGTTTACCAGCACACTGCTTGCGATGCCAATAACAACTCTTTTAAAACTTTCTCAGGGGATCTAACATGAAAAAAGTGATCTCAAATGAAAAGATCAGAGAAGGGAAGAATTTACCAGTGAAAAAATATGACTTCAAATATACTTTTTAAATCTAAAACTCTAACAGGGATTGTACAGTCTTCGATTCTGAAGACATGGAGAATAAGAAAGGTAGTCATCATTTAGTGATTTCAGCGTAGTCCTTTTTTGAAGAAAAAAGTGCCTTGATTAGTTGATCTGCAGAAGTCCATTGCAGCTCTGTGACTCTATGGTAAGTTATTTCCCAGAAGATGGTAGGAGCTATTTTATTGCTAATGAAAAGCTGATGAGAGAGTTATTGCTGAGGGATTGATCCATTGCCCTCTTAAGAAGCTCTGAGATTCCCAGACCTAATGGATAGAAAAGAGCAGAAATAACAGTTAGGTAGCTAGAGTCTAAAATTTGTAAGAAACATTAGATGCTTTGACATAGGTTGTCACTTATGTTTTGTGGATGCCCTTCTAAACAAAGTGTTAGGGGAATTCTTAGCCAGTTTCTCTCTTGGTGTGCTGAGAGCTTAGTTCATGTTTGGCATTATATAGAACTTCCATTAAATGATCAGAGAAGTGCTTGTCGCATATCACTAGAAGACACTGAAAAAGCTCATTGTGAAGGAAATTTTAGTGGTTAATCCCAGGTTGCCATAACTTTTGGGCATCATTGATGTTACATTAAGCTATAAGGATACCTGTTTTCTAGTCCCCATGTGCTTAGTCCTAGACTGTGACTGGTTACTATAATAATGTGATACAATATTTATCTTTGTTTTCTGAGGGTGTGACAATAAATTGCTTAATAAATCTGTGTTGAATAAGTTTGAACAGTAGACTCATCAAACTTGGATTACTACCAATCAAACTGGAGGCAACCTGGCAGTCTAAGGGTGGGGGGGGGAATGAAGGAGCGGTGGGAAGGTAAAGGGGGCCTATGTGATGTGAGCCTGTATGTAAGTGAAACCCTTCCAATACGTAAAACCATAATGAAAAATAAAATCTTGTTAAAAATAAATAAATCTATATTGAATGAAGGAATAATTAGAGAAGTATGTGTTTCGTTTCTTTTTAGCAGAACTAGGAAATCCAAAAGATTAAGAAAAGTTAAACATTAGGAAATTTATGAAATTGACCTTTTAAAAGATACAATGTCAAGTAACATTACTTTAAGTAGGTTTTATTCAGCTTCTTCATAGATATTTACAAGTGTTTAATAAGCTATCAATAAACAAATTGTATGCATTTTTAATTTAAGACTTGGTGCTCTGGTTTATACCCACAGTGTGTTGCTGATACTCAGTGATGGGATAGCAAAAATATTTTCCAGGTAGTTTCCTCTTTGTTTTTTTTTTTTCAGGGCTGAGGACCGAACTCAGGGCCTTGGGAGTGCTAGGCAAGCGCTCTGCCACCGAGCTAAATCCCCAACCCTGTAGTTTCCTCTTTGTGATATCCAATTCTTACTCAGACATTGATTGAGCACCTAATATGTCCACAGCATTGTTCCAGGTTTGCCTAAAAATTAAAGAGAAAACCTCTAAAATTCTAATTATACTTAACATATAACATTTATTGCATATTTTTTCCAACTGAATATATAATTAGCACAAAAGACCTTGAACGTCAAAGAAAAGCACACAGGGGAAATATCCATGATTCCATTATCTTAACATAACCACTAGTAATGTTTTGGCCTCTGCCTTTCTCTTTCTTATCTATGAATGTCTGCTTAAAATAATATGTGAGCTAGGTGATGTGGCTGTCCCTGAGAGTCCTGGGATTATCTAGAGATGGGTTCTGTTCTGGCTTCCCTGTTATCCAACATAACCTTGAGAAGGACCCTTTGCCTCTCTGGAGCTTTGTATCTTGATTATAAAGAGATTGCCCTAGTATCTAAGGAGGCTTCCCACTTGAAAATTCTGATTTAATTGGAATTGGACCCCTTCGAAGACTGAGGTTTCAGGAGAATGAAATCAAAAGCTTGTCATTAAGTCTATATTCATCTCAACGATAAAGCAGGTTTAAAGGTCTTGAACTAGAATAAGGCTTTCCCGCTAACACCAGTAGGTTTTATTCTTATAAACTGATAACACTCAAAATAACAAATTTCACCTGGAACTAGAACCACAGTCAGAATTCATATACTTATTTGAACTGTTAAATACGTTTGTAGGAAACTGAAAACAATCCTTTTAAGTTTCATATGCTACTCGAAATAAGAAATACTGAATCTCCACCATTGTAAGTACATGGTATTTTATCAAAAGAGCATACCAAGGAGAAAAACAAAGCAGGAATGTTATTTGATCTTTTTGCACCTCAAGAAAATTGATTTTGCTCTCCCTCTCTTGCTCTGTGCATTTTGTGAAAATGTAGATTGGTATGCAAGAAGTATTGCATAATAGGCGCCAACCCTTTAAAAGTGTTAAAAGGTGTCTGGTTTGCCGTAGAAGGGTGGGTTTGCACATTAAACGATTTTTGTTGAACAGTTAAGATGTCCTTTTACTTTTACATTTCGAACTAGAATTTTTGTATGCATTTTAACGGTTATTTAAGAGTCCCCATGTGCTTAGAAAGGAATCTGAATATATGTGCCTTTTTTAAAAAGGCCTCAGCACAATGTAGGTTATTCCATCAATACCATCAGATGACTGGGAGCTGTGGTTGGAACAATATGTAAAAATACAGCTTGTGAAAGATTTCCTTTATTAACTGTCATCATCCGCAGAATATATGTTCAAATAAACGTTGTGTAATAACTAAATTTGAGATTAATAGGCCCCTTAAGAAACAGCGAAGTCATTCAGAATAGTCAGTGAAAAATAGGCTGCAAGACGGTGGCGTGCACATATTGTCCTGAGTACGTGCTCTCGCTGGTGTCATTGCCATTTGTCACTGTCGCCGGCCCTGTTCTCATTAAAACAGTCGCGCACAAAAGCAACTTAATTTTCTTAAGAGGAGAGGACACCTGATTCAATTTAGCACCCAGAAACAGTAACTTGAATATATTTTTTCCTTGCCTGAATTGAGATGAATAGTTACAAACCAGCATGCCAGCCCCATTCACCTCGAGATTGAGGATGTGGCATAATTTTTTCCACCATGGTATCAAGAAATGGACCTGTCGAAATAGACAAGAATTGAAGCTTAGTCTTGGAAAAACAGCTGAATATCAAGCATTTACTCCTAACTTAGTGCAAATATATCTATCATCTATTTCTGTTAATTCCTATAATATTTTTAGAACGAAGTGTTCTAAAATTAACCTTGCTTTACATTGGTGGATACTTTGTAGCAGTACTGTGGTCTTCATTTAGATTTCTTTGTTAAGAAGACCATTTTTTCAGTACTGGTTTCAAAACAGTTTTCTTACCTTTTACCCACTGCTCCTTAAAAATTGCGATGATACATACACGTAAATGAAATCAAATGAAAAGTGCTCCTTTGATGTTGAGCACGGTGTGTAAACACTTTAATTGACATCCTGTATATTTACTTTTCTATAGTATGGTCCAATCATGCTTAAATATGTTATACAGATGTACAGATGTATAACAGCTTACTTGTTTTGAGGTGTGCACAGTGAAAATAGTGGTAATTAAGTAGTCAATAAAATTAGCTGCTAAGTTGCTAATGAGAGAAGGATAATTGACTTTGAAAACAGATAATAAACTTTTCATAGGACTTTATAGAATACAAGTAAAGAAAGTATTTTGTGTTTCCACATTTAATTGGAGATCAAGGATTGGAATTCAATCCCTGATGCTTTAGTGCTTATGTGTTTTCAAACCGAACCCATGCTTAAGAAGGAACTAAACATTAAGGCCGGTTCTCCTTCCTGCGAATCAGCCTATTGTGATCAGAGTTAAATGCATATAGTTGAGGAATTTTTCCAAGTTAGGCAATTCTACTTTGTTCTCAAACAATCATTACCAATAGTTAATTTTCTTTTCCTTGTTTTGCAATGATGCCAGAGGCAACGGAAGCTAGAAATGATGCTAAATATACATCATTCACCTACTCAGATTTATCTTAGAGGAAGTGCTTTTGTGGTTTATCCAGTCTGCCCAATTAGTCCTTTATTGTTTTCTGCCCTGTTTAAGGACATGATTGGGTTGGTTAGGCTTCACGTCATGGAAGATCAGACTGAAAGTGACATAGACAAGCAGGGGCTTATTTTCTCTTATGCCAAGACACCTAGAGGTCAGGGCTGCTGGTGGCTGCCTTGTGGCTCAGTGATGTCAGTGGCTGTCTCTGCCCTGCTGTTGAAGGATGCAGGATCGCCCTCAGGGTTCTAAGCAGGAAGAGAAGACCGGCAGGCCAGAGGCTAGCCTCTCTAGGTCCTCACGTCAAGTAGATATCAATTGTCTCGCTGGCTAGAATTTCATTGTATGGCAACCCCTAGGTTTTCCTTTTTCACGTGTAATTTTCTATCTTTTTTTTTTTTTAACAACAATTCTTTTTCTGAAGGCATAAAGACAGTTTCATATTTTCTTCCAAAAGTTTTCAAGTTTTGCCTTCCGCATGCAGTTCTTTATAATCTATCTAGCTTCCCCCCGCCCTTCGTATATTGTCCAAAAGCCAGTTTCTTCTCCTGCCTTCACCGCTTAATAGTGATACTCTTGTCATGTACAGCTTCCTCCCTTTATTCACAATATTTTATTATAAGCTTCTCTTCAGTAGGCATTGTTTTCTCTGGGAACTCACCTTTTCTGGGTTATGGAAATGACCCTAAAAAGAAGCTTTGCATTTGCTGCTTTTCCAGCTGTCAGGAGCTGCACTGGTCCTCCATCTGTTTTGTCTTTTCTTTAACTGCATGGGGTTCTGGGATCACATGGTAGTGTAAATTGAGCCCCTGCACCCACCCTTCATGCAGGCTTTAGGTTACTTTCCTGAATGTGCCCATAGAGTTTTCCAGTTGCTTTTGCACATGGAGATAGCCCTTCTAGCCATCCCCTCTGTTTTATTTAGTTAGATGTCCCAGCTCCAGACCTCCCCCCATGGTAGTCAAAGCCTGGGCTGATTTCTTCAAGGGCACGCTTGCAGCATTAACTTGTGTGTGTCGCACTCAGGTTTTGATTGACTGTTAGTAGACTAGTACCTGCTTTTTTGCTTTGTTTTGTTTTAGTAAGCTATAGATTTAAAATATGGGGGTGTCATAGTTCTTTTATTGAATGGTGTGGATTTAAGGATTATATACCTGAAATGACTTCTCATATCTCCTATTCCCCAACCCAGTCTTCCTTTGACAGAAGCTCTGTCAGAATTCAAGAACTCAAGGTTTTCTGGTCTTTTAATAATTAGATTGAGGGCTGGAGCAGTGGCTCAGCGGTTGGAGCGATTGCCTGGCATGCACAAGGACCCAGGTTCAAACTCCGGTACCACATATACACCTAAGTGTCAGATAAACAAAGGTCAGGTGAATAAATAAAATTAATTCTCTCTCTCTGTCTTAAATTAGATTGACTTTGAGGTATTAAGTAATCCAGAACAGTATGGCTAATAACTTCAAATTCCTTCTTTATTAATCTAGGCTTAAACTGCATTTTTAAAGCATAGAAAATTATACTTTTAAATCAGTGAATATATACGTAGATGATACAGATTTTAAAATAGGACTGGGTGGAAAAATGTGATCTGTTTCATTATTTATTTATTTTTTACCTTCTTTACCTTCCTGCTTTTGGCCTCTCTAGAGTCAGGGTGAGAGAAGGACAAGCTCATCAAAGGGAGTGGGACATTCTTATTCGTACTGTTGTGATATGGGCCTCAAAGACCTCTGCACTGTCCCTTTGTTGTGGTTTGGTTATTAATGGCCCCCCAAGGCCTGTGTTCTAAAAACTTGGTCCGCAGCCCCTTGTACTATTAGGAGGTGGGGGAACCTTTAGAAGGTGGGGTCTAGTGGAAGGCAGTTAGATCACTGGGGACATGCTCTTGAAGGGGAATATGGGGACCTTCCTCTTCTTTTCTGTTTTGCTTCCCAGCCACTGTGGGGGAACAGCTTTGCCCACCTTGTGCTCCTACCATGATGTCCCTTTCCACAGGCCCCAAAGTAATGACACCAAATGCCAATGGACAAAAACCGTGAGCCAAAATAAATCTTTTCATCTTTTTAATGTCTAGTGTCTTACTTTTAAATAGTAGGGTATTTGCCATACATTCTCCTTAGCTTAGAACATTATTAGAAATTCTAGAACAACTGTAAATATCCCATTATCTCAAGTATTTTTTCATACTGATGGAAATCTGACTAACAACTCTGCTGGAGTGTTCCTCCAGTCCCTTCCCCCAATTGCATCCCTTAGGCCTCTTGTTGCTGGAGACTCTTCTTGGGTGTGGTTCCTCAAAATGAATCAACTGTGAAGGCTTGTCTTCTGAGGCCTATTTTTGGCTTCTTCCTATGGAGTGGCATAACCTTGCCCCATCACAGGACTGAAATAAACTGTCCAAATGCTTAGCCCCTCTCCTTGCCCTGCCATTGTGGTCTGTTCTAAGCAGCCTTCAGTTCTTGCTGTTTCTAGTCAAGAAACAAGTGCCTGTCTGGTTTATGTGCACACCCTTCCTATCCCTGCTACCAGTTCTAAAGAGCACACCATGGTATTTCTAAGAACTCCTACAGCATTTATTCTGCCCAGCATAGAACCTGTTCCCTCAGTAAACAATGCTGTTATTGCCTCTTTGCATTTTGTATCTCCATTTCTGTGTGTTCTGACTGGGAATCTGGGTATTCAACAACAAAAGTCCAAAGTTTTACAAATTAACCTGCAATAAATCATTCATACTCAAGAAAAACAATGGTTCTCTTTTTTAACGTAGAAGATTCATAAGAAAAGAAAAAGAAGGGGTATTGGACAAGCATTAAGAATATTGAAAATGTCATAAGAGAAGATTCATGTATTAGAAAAGCATTTTTAAAAAGGGACTAGATATATTTATGTAACTCTGGAGCATAGAACATGGTCAGCATACACCAGTTACAAGAAGTTTTACGTTTCAGGCTAACTATAAGGTAGAACTTCATAATGTTTGGGGCTCTTCAGCAATGGAAATGGTTGTTTTTATGAGTTAGAAACTCTCCATCTCCTTTGTTTTCAGATTTTTAAAAGAATTTACCCTTCTATTTGAAATAATTGTTAAGTAGATTATGAAGAAACTAATTTATTATTGAACTTGCTCAATTTTCCCAAATAATTTAATAAAAAATGCTGTACAGCATATAATGAAACATTAGTAAGATATCTAATATTAGCCCGATACTGTGGCACATGCCTGTAATTCTAGCTGCTTGGAAGATGGATGCAGCAGGATCACAACTTTGAGGCCAGCCTGGGTAACTTGTCTAAAAATGAAGAGGCGTGTGGAGCTGGGATGGGTATAGAGCTCTGTGGTAAATCACCACCACCACCACCACCAACAACAACAACAACAAAACCCCAACACTAAAAAACTGCTTACTGGATTAAATTGGGTTGCTACTACAGGCAATCTATTATCTAAAAATATGTAGTATAATGGAAGCCAGTTCTCTCAGTATTAAAAAACTACCATAATATGAATACTTTCCAGTTAGCATCAATCTAGTTAACCATTAAATGTAATTACTCTGATGTATGCACTTTGAAGATGTGATTCTTGAGTTAATATTGTTTTAAGAGAGAGAGAGAGAGAGAGGGAGGGGAGAATCACTTTTATTTATTTTTTCATCTGGTCTTAGTTCTTCCAACATTTAGTTGTGTATGTGGTACTGAGGTTCAAACCCAGTTCCTCATGCATGCCAGGCAAGTACACTACCACTCCAGTCCCTTGAGTTTATGTTTTAAAATGTTGTATATGACATTCAGTTAGCACAAGAAGTATTTGTTCATTCATTCATTCACTCATTCTTTGATTTAGTTTAATTATGGAGGGTATAGTTTGAATCAGGTTCT
>PVKS010040794.1:0-16417 GCA_004027875.1 Aplodontia rufa
CGTGATAGAGGAGCCTCGTGCTGCCGCCTCACTGTCCTGGCAGGTTCAGGCAGCAGGTCAGCAGAAGCAAGGGGTCCTAATGGCCCGGACTCCAGCAAGGTCTGGCTGCTCGGTTCACGAACAGAATGCTAGCCTGGGCTTCTGTGCCTGTCTCTTCATTTGGGGCCAGCTGTAACTACTTCAGCCAGTTACAAGGACGCGCGCATCCTAAGTGGCCTGTGGATGCTGGGGGTTCTCTTCTGCACAGCGGTGCTTGCTTTGTGGACTCAAAAGCAGCGGGGAAGTCCCGCAACTACTTTCACACATTTTCACTACTCTTCCTAACAATCCTGTGCAGCAGGTGTGCCAGTCACCAATCTGGCGACACAGTGAAGCTAAGACATGGAAAAAGTTACCTGCACTGTGGACTGCGCTTGTCAGCATCTCCAACAGTGCTGGCGCGGGCAAGGGAGCGGCTGGGACACTTGCAGCCGCCTGTCCCTTGTGCCAGGAATAGACAGAGGTCAAGTTCCACCTCCTCCATCTGTCAACGTCACTGCCATTACAGCACACGCTGGTACAGCACAAAGTGTACAAAGCAGTGTCACACCCGCATGGCATTACCAGAGACATCAAGTGAAGGTCATGACTCTCAGCCCAGTGTGTCTAAAAATACAGACACGGCCTGACACGCAAGCGACCTTTACCAGGCTGCAGTCACAGACCAGACAGGAAGGCCAAAGCGTTTTCCAGAAGAGGCTGAGCTGTACTTTCCGTCACATTTACTTAGAAGCCATCGCTAAGGGAAAGGAAGCCCTCCACAAGAAAAGCTCAGCTTGTCCGCTTGGAGCCCAACCCTTCCTCGGTTGGCCAATCACGTCCACAAGCCGGCCTTTTCCAGAATAATGCTCCGAAGAGACATGCCCCAAAGCACAAACCGAAACGGCTATGCGGCGATGCGATGCTTCATCCCCCTCTGGGATCCGGGATTCCAAGAAAATGATCCGTTCTTAGTGACAAAAGCTAAAAGGAGGATTCTGCGGACAGCGCCGCGTTCTCTCCAGGTCAAGGGTCTACAAACTGCAGCCCTCAAGCCAAACCTGGTCAGACCCGTTTCCGTGCTGCCATTTATCGAAGGCTTACTTTCTTTTAAATTTCTGGTTAGAAAAGATTTTTTTGTTTCTGTGCGTGTGGATTTATTTTCTTGTTTGTTTGTTTCTGTAGTACAGGGGATTGAACCCAGGGGTGCTTGGCCACTAAGCTACATCCCCAGTCCTTTTTATTTTTTTGTTTTGAGAAAGGATTTTCTAAGTTGCCCAGACTGGTCTGGAACTTGTAAGCCTCCTGCCTCAGCTTCCTAAATCACTGGGATTACCAGCGCTACCATGCCTGGCTTCTTTTAGATTTGTAAATGCTTGTGAAAAAAAAAATCTTAAGAATGGTAATTTTTCATGACATATGAAATTCAAATTTAAATATCAATAAAGCTTATGTATTATAATGTTTTCGACTGTTCTCATGTTACAACTGCAGATGTATGGCCAGAGAAGCCTACTTGTATTTACTAAGTGGCTAGTTACAGAACGCTTGGCCAACCTGTGTTCTACATTTTATTAAAATGAACTGTAGGGCTGGGGATACAGGCCAGTGGTTGAGTGCTTACCTAGCAAGCGTGACACTCTGGGTTCAAGGCCCAGCACCACAAAAACATTAAAAAAGAAATGAAATGAATGGTCAGTTTCTATATACATCATAAATGCTAAGTTATTGAAATGAGAGTTTTCATTAATTTAGGATTGAACCCAGGTGTACTTTACCACCGAGCTATATCCCAGCCCTTTTTATTTATTTTGAGACAGGGTCTTGCTGAGTACTAAGCTAGCTTTGAACCTGTGATCCTCCTGCCTCAAAGTCCCAGGTTGCTGGGATTACAGGCATGTGTCTGGTTCCAAGTGCTCATTTTAAAAATGAGAGGTGACCTCTCACACACAATCAATGGGCCTGTTGGTTCCAGAACATGAAAGTGAAATGGAACATACATTTCTCTCCTTCCCAAGACTTTTCAGTAATAAAATTTTCACAGCCAAAAATGTTAACAACCAAGCACAGAGCCCGGAGCACAGTGGCACACATCAGCAACCCCAGTGACCTGGGGAGTCTCAGGCAGGAAGATGGCAAGTTCAAGGCCGGCCTCAGCAATTCAGCAAGGCCCTAAAGCAACTTCATGAGACCTGTCTCAAAATGAAATGTAAAAAGGGCTGGGGATGAGACTCAGTGGTGAAGTACCCTGGATTTAATTCCCAGTACCAAAAAAAAAAAAATAAATAAAAACAAAAAGAGCGGAGGGTGTAGCTCAGTGGTAGCTTGAGTGCTTTCTTGGCATGCGTGAGGCCCTGGGTTCAAGGCTTAGGACCCTTCCCACACAGAGAAACAATAATACTGGAAAACAAGAATGCTGTCGATGAGCCCAAAATCTGGAGGAGTTCCAGGAAGATAGGGAACAGGTTTGAGTTAACAAAGGGACCAGAGTGGAGGAAAATGCAGAAGCTACCAGAGGCAAATGTGGCCTTTCCAAGGTTGCCTGGAGAAGCTCCAAGCCGAGTCAACAACTAGAAGGGGTAGGAGAGGCTGAGGGGCAATGCCCAGGGCCACTTGAAGCAGTGGCACTGGTTGCAGCGTCCCCTTCTCACATAGGTGGACACTAGGACGATGGCTTTTGCCAGCTGGGTAGAAACAGAGAAGCCTCTAGAGAAAGTGGGCAATGTGCCACAGAAAGCTTTCCAAGGGTGAATGAACCTGTAAAGCAGACCACACCAGGAGCTCGCTCTGAACCCACTCTGAACCCGAAGGGCTCTACCTACCTACCCACCCACCCACCCACCCACTGGGGATTGAACCCAGGGGCGCTAACACTGAGCTACAGCCCCAGCCCTATTCACCTATTTCATTTTGAGAGAGGGCCTCCCTAAGTTGCTAATCTTACTTGCAATCCTCCTGCCTCAGCCTCAATGTAGCTGGGATACAAGCATGTACCACTGCACCCAGCTCAAGGGCATTTTTAAAAAGGGAAGAGGTGAGACTGGAGGAAACAGAGCGAAGCCCTCCCTGCTTTGGTAAAGGCAGAGGTCTCCAGGTGGCTGGCTCCTTTAGACATTCTCCAGGTAAGCCCAGCTGCCCACTTGCCAGACCCTCTTCCCAATCAGAGGATGCAAACTGCTCTGACAGGAGGCTGAAAGGAAAAGGAAAAGGAAAACAGAAGTATCTATTTGCATGTAAAGCTAATATTATAGACACAAAACGGGTTTCCATGAAAAGAGGCTAGTGGAGAACTATAAATGTCCAGAAATGTAAAATGATCACAAAACAGGAAGTTTCAGAAAATCTCATGAAATAGAGATAAAGGTATTAAAAAAGGAAGAGACATGGGGGAGAGATCCACAAGGCCGACAAGAGAAGACAGTGCTAACATTTCCAGGACAGAAATGTTTCCTGTGGTAAAGGATGGTGTATCTGTAGACTGCACGGGCTCACCAGGTGCTGAGACTTTTATCTGGATGAAACTTTTGATCACCAAGAATAACAAAATCTGTAAACTACAGAGTTCTCACAATATTTACAGTTTGGAGGCAAAATATTTTCATTATGAGCATGTGTTAATTTTTGTTAAGCTTTGGAAAAAAACTAGGTCATGACATTATTTCCACATAAAATTCAGTAGACTCAATGGCAGTTTATATCCATGAAAGCAAAACATAAAAAAAAAGAAAAATATTACATCCAAGGAATCATTAGAATCTGCAAAGTGATTCATATTTTACCCTGTATTAGACCAGGTGTTTGCAGACTACCAAATAGACAGATGGCCCACGTACTGGAAGCTGAAACTCTGGCCAATCCTGCTCTTTTCCTTCCCCAACCAAACACTGATCATTAATCTAAATACCCCACAATGCTGGACATGGTGGCACCTGTAATCCCAGTTACTGGGGAGGCTGAGGCAGGGAAATCACAAGTTCAAGGCCAGCCTGGGCAACTTAGCAAGATACTATCGCAAAAAAAAAATTAAATAGGCTGAGGATGTAGCTTAGTGGTAGAGCGCTTGCCTAGCATGTGCAAGGACCTGGGTTCCATCCCTGGCAGGGGGAGGGTGGGAGAGTGTGAGTTGGGGAGTTTGGAAAAAGAAGAGAAAGGAAGACAGCAAGAACCCATGCAGCAAGACTAAGGGACCCAAACATCTCACTGCAGCTCTTAAACACTTACTTTCATGTACTTCTCATGCTACTCCAATTCTGAAGTTGGAATAAAAGTGGCTTGAAAAACTTTACTTTTCGGGGCTGGAGTGGTGACTTACAGGTTTTAACGAAAGCCACATGAAGAACTAAATAAAATTGATTCTTTCTCTGACACTCTTAAATTTTTTTTTTTTTTAAACTTTTTGGCTGGGCATGGTGGCGCATGCCTGTAATTCCAGCGACTCTGAGGCAGGATAGTTAAGTTCAAAGCCAGCCTCAGCAACTTAATGAAGCCCTGTCTCAAAATAAAAAATATTTTATTATTGGGGATGTAGGGATGTGGCTTAGTGGTTGAGCAATCCCTGGGTTCAATCCCTGGTACCAAAAAAAAAAAAAAAAAAAAAAAAAAAAAAAAAAAAAAAAAAAAAAAAAGAGAGAGAGAGAAAGAAAAAAAATATTTACTTTTTGCACAACTCCCTACAATCTAATAACTATCTCTAACTTTTGGAAGCATTACAATTGATGTATCACCAAGAAATTGATGATGGGCTTGTAAGCATTTAGCAAAATGAGTCCTCACTGGTGCCTACCTAACAGAGGCTCAGGCTCCACCTGCAGGTAGTAAAACTCAGAAGATCTGAGGGGGGCCTTGGCATTTGCTTGACAGCAGGAGAAAAAAACATTACAGAGACACAGAGACACTCACTTTCTTTCCTGGGCACTTCTGCCCACATCCCTGACATTCTGAACTCATCTGAACCCACCAGGTGTCAAGTGCTGCTCTGATACCAGGCAGAGACAACCAGGCTAGGGTTCTCACCAGTGGTCATATTCCTGAGAAGGCCATTTTATTCCAATTTTAGGAACAACAAATCCAAAACATCTTCTTAGCTCCTATTTTCACAAAAGTCCTAGTCTGTTTACCAGGGACCAAACACCAATGCCCATGACCCTTCAAATTTCTAAGTATTTATTGAAGTATGATAACTACTACTAGAATAACTATTGAGGACCCACAAATTCTGATTTCAGAGGAGAGAGTACACAAGTATCGATCCTGTGAGTCTCCCTTCTCCACCCCTCCAGCCAAGACACCAGAAAATAACTGTCTCACTTCTCCTGTAGTAAACATAGGAACACAGAAACCTTGCTTATATTGATCCAGGGATATATTTCCTGATATACAATGTCAGTCTCAAGTTTCTTCTCACCGATTACGATTACTTCCTTTTCTTAAAATTTGCTTTCTTGGGGATAAATGTTCTCGCCTTGGGCCCCAAGCTCAAAGATCTAAGCACTCATCCAGAATCCTCTCCATAGCTTCTCAAACTTGCCCCAATCAACCTGGGACACTTGTTATACACACAATTTACCAGACTTCTCATTCTCAGGAAACTGATCTAAGCAGATGGGTACAAAAACAGAAACCCTTATTTTCACAAGCATTCTAGACGATTCTGGAGGTACCTCTTTTCCAAAGATGTTCTCCCAGATCTGCCACCTTCTTCCAGGCAAGTACCTTCCTTCTGCCCAAAGCTAAGATTTTCCTACAAATCCAGCCACACTGCTGTCTTCTCAGTTCCTGCCACAATTAGTCATATGGCACAAAGCAATATTTGTCCTGTTAAGTAGGCAAATATTCAATGAATAATGTGGATACACTGCTGTCAGTTCATCTGATTTGTTTTTTTTAGTCGGACTCTAGTGTTAGGAGACAGCAAGCAAGGTGGAATGATGTGCAAATGTTTGCACCTAAGCAGGCTGAATGCGGTTCTGGAGCGGTGCTTATTAACCCCAAAGTCCAATGGTCACTGTATTTAAGTGTCACCACCGAATGCAACAGGAAAATGACACCTTAGCTCTCCCACAAGGAAAGCAATTTATTCTGTAGAAGCTTGATAATTACAAGCCTTCCCATTTCTCCTCTCTCATAAGCAGCTTACTCACATAGTTAAGGGACCTCCCAAATAAAGCCGCCTCCTCAAGCTGGTATTTGCCTTTAAAACTGTACCAAGAAAAAAGCAACGCGTTCCAGTGGTGGAGAACAGTGATCCAGCAAACTCTTCATCATCTGAGCAGGATCTAAGGGTCAGTACTTACAAACCCACAGCTGCTCCCTCCTCATCTCCTCCAGTAACTGTGGCAACTGCAGCCTCTTTATAGGGGCTGCTATCTTTGGGGGAAAAAGAAGGCAAAACGCTGAGATCATCTCCAGGTCCCCTTTAAATCCTAACATCCTAGCCCTGGAAAACTCCACAGGGACTGCACTCATTTCCCCAGTAATTTTTTTGAGGTACTGGGGATTTAGCCCACTAAGTACACCCCCAACCCCCTAATTCCCTTTGTTTTTGAGACAGTGTAACAAAGTTGCTGGCACTAGTCTTGAACTTGAGATCCCCCTGCCTCAGCCCCCCAAGTAGCTGGGATTATAGGCCTGTACATGCCACACCCAGATAAAATTTCCTAGTAACTTCTAATTGCCAAAAGGCATAATTAGGGAAGGAACGGGTCCAAATGTTGAGATTCATTATTACCACTCAGTTCCTTCAAAGCCTATCTCATATGTGGGTATAAATATTCCAAATTTGGAACATTTAAGAATAATCTATTTAGCATGCACGAGGCCCTGGGTTCAATCCCCAGAACCCAATAAAACAAAATAATAAATAATAAAATAATAAATAAAATAATAAATAATAAATAATATAATAAAAATAATAATAATAAAATAAATAAATAATAATATAAATAAATAATAAAATTAATAATAAAATAAATAATAATAAAAAATAATAATAAAATAATAAAAAATAAATAATAATAAATAATAATAAAATAAATAATAATAATAAAATAAATAATAAAATAAAATAAAAATAATAAATAATAATATAATAAAAATAATAATAAAATAAATAATAATAAAATAAATAAAATAAAATCATAATAATAAAATAAATAATAAAATAAAATAATAAATAATAAAATAATAAAACTCCTCAAACTGGAGTTTTATTATTGCTATTTGGCTAAGTAATGTGGAATCCTGGGAGTCCACCATTAACAATGCAGACTTAGAAGCTCCAGAGATTACATCATTTGCATTTCTAAAAGCACCTCAAGGCTGGCTCTCCAAGCACCGCCTACTTTGCAAAGTGCTTCCTCTCACCTTTGCTCATTTCTTTCTCCTTCTGTTCCAGCTCATCCCTAACAAAATGCTTTATATTAATCTCTTCCAATCCTAACCAGGCTTCAAAGGCCCTGCTCAAAGGCCAACCACTACTTGAAGCCTAAAAGAATCAGCACTGCTGAAAGGGACTGCCCCTCTCCTACACTCTAGTGCTATCTGCAAATCTTTAACTGTAAAAGAAAATAAAGGTGCATCTCATTAAACAGCTCTTTCTTTTGCAAAGCTCATCACTTCTACAAGAGTTTAAGTATGATAAAAGTCATGCATTTCTTTTTCTTTCTTGTGTGTGTGTGTGCCAGCATTAGGGAAAGAAGGTAGGGTCTATCCAAACTAAGTAGGAAGCTTTACTATAAGGCAACCTTGCCAGGCTGGGGGTGTGGCTCAGTGCTAGAAAACTTGCCGGGCATGTGAGGCCCCAAGTTCCATCTCCAGCACTGGGGGTGTGAGTGGCCCCAAATCCTTCCTTTTATCTATAAAAACCAAAGGGATTCAGGCGACTTTGGAAAAGTTTAATACTCCTACACCAGAAGCCTAACATTTCACCCAGGCATAGTGGCCCATGACGGTAATCCCAGCTACTCAGGAGGCTGATGCAGGAGGATTCAAGGTTGGAAGACAGCCTAGGCATTAGCCGGAATCTTGTCTCAAAATAAAAAAAGGGCTGGGGCTGTAGCTCTGTGGTCGAGCACCCTGGGGGTTCAATACCCAGTAGGGGTGGTGGTGGAGGGTAGAAATCGGCTCCTGGTGAACAGAAAATATCAGTTTTACAAGATCTTAATTCAGGCATTCGGGGACACAGAATGACAGAAGTACTGAGAGTGGAAGGCTCCAGCTGGGCAGAGCGGCAAGCGCCTGTAATCTCAGCGATTCTGGGAAGCTGAGGCAGGAGGATCTCAAGTTCCTGGCAGCCTTAACTTAGCCAGGCCCTGTCTCAACAAGACTGGGAATGGTAAACTGCCCCTGGGTTCAATCCCCACGATAAAACGACGAGCGGAAGCCTTAAAAAACCAATAAATGTAAAACGAGTCAACATGTGCTATCATCAACAGGACTTCAGGAAAATTCAGAACACCCAGGCCATGCAAACCACATGATCAAATAAGTGCCATCTGTTTTTTTTTTTTTTTAAACAAAAATATCCCCAGGTAGTGCAATGAAAAGCGTACCCAACAGAAACAATTTTAGCCTTGGGAAGACTTAAGGTAGGCCAAACGCGACAGTCGCGAAAGCCGCGCGTGCAGGGTCCGGGGGAACCGGAGCAGCGTTCCAGTTCTTCTCGGACCCGATGCCGGCCCCAGGAACCGCACGGTTCAGGGGCCGAGGCCAGGGGCGCTGGAAGCTGCCCGGCAGCCCCGGCTTCTCATTCATTCGAGCTTCAGGTGGCGGGCACCGCCGAGCACTCACCTGCCGGGGAAGGCGACCTCGCGGGGCCCGAGGCCGCCGCGGCCGCCGCCAGGAGCCGGGGGGACGCGGGCCGGGGTACGACCGCGGGCGG
The DNA here is from genome assembly GCA_004027875.1 of Aplodontia rufa. Taxonomy (NCBI): domain Eukaryota; kingdom Metazoa; phylum Chordata; class Mammalia; order Rodentia; family Aplodontiidae; genus Aplodontia; species Aplodontia rufa. The sequence goes on from PVKS010040794.1 coordinate 8,897, forward strand.
GGGCGAGCGGCGGCGCGGCCCGGGCGCCGGCAGCAGGCGCAGGCGGGGGGCGTCCCTCTGCAGCAGGGCGGAGCAGAGCCGCCGCGGGCTCTGATACATGCCGGGCGCCGCCGCCACAACCGCCGCGGCCGCCGCGCGCGCGGGATGAGCAGAGCCGGGCGGAGGCCGAGCCGGCGGGACGCTGCGGGCGGACGCTTCTCGCGCCGCCCGGGGTCTGGGGAAGTCCAGGGAAGTCCGGGCGGCCGAGGCCGGGAGGGAGAGAAGACGCGGCGGAGGCGCGTTCTGCCGCGGGCTGGCGAGAGCTGGGGCGCAACCGGCGAGCGCAGCGCTTTGACAAAGCGGGCGCTACCACGCGCCGGCCGGAGGGGGGGACGCGGCGGCCCGAGCGCCGCGCGGCGGGGCTGCGGCTCCCGGGCCCGGGGCAGGCCTGTTTGCAAAGGAAGGGGAACTTGAGCTGTGACAAAGGGCGGGGGCTGCAGGAGGGCCAAAGCGACCAGCTTCCGCCGGAGCCGTTTTAAACCAAGCGGCGCCCCCCCCCCCGCTGGCTGCAATGGAAGCACCCAGAGGCTGGGAATCCCGAGACAGCCCGGGGCTGTGGCCCTGGGGACACGTGTGTGCGGGAGTGGAAGGCGGTGGCCGTGCCGGGTGCGCACCGCCGAGGCCGCCGCCCCCTTCCCCAGCTGCGGGCCGACTTGCCTTAAACGAAGTCAGCCTCGATAAAGCACTGACTGTGTGCGAGGGCGACGCCAACTGAACTACGACCCTTTCCTCGAGGGTGTGATGCTCGGGCCCGGGGGGCACAAGGCGACGAGAGGAATTAGACCGAAAGCTCCGCGCGGTGGAGGAGGTCAGAGCCGCAGATCTGTAGTGGAGGTTACCGGAGGCCCGCGATCTGTCCGTTAAAACAGTTGCCATTGCGTAGGGCCGGGCTGTGCAGGTGCGGAATTTACACCTGGGATGTTCGGAGGGTTGGCGGGAGAGGAACTGTGTTTTATACAAGAAGAAAGTAAATAAGCAGAAAAACCCTGAGTGCATTTGGGGAAACACTCCTCAGTTATATAAGGATGGATGCTAAGGAGTAAGAAGACAGAAATTTGCATGTATTGTATGATGGAAGGCAGAGATCACACTAGACTTACTTCAGTAGGTGAGATATTGTCCATGCAAAGGCAGGAGAGAGGACACCAGTTGAGGTAAAGGATCCTGAACCAGCTTGATGGGAATGGGGAAAAAAAAAGTGGATGGAAGAAATGTCTCAGGTAGAGTGGGCAGGAAATGACTAACCAGGAATGGAAGTGGAATGGGGAGGGGGAGAGAAAATCCAAGCCTATTCATTTCAGAATGGTTTACGAATTAGAAGTGTATTCTGCTGATTTCCCAGTGATTGTGTTGATTCTCCTACCTTGTGGATTTGGAAGCTTTTCAGACCTGGGTTAAACCTGTAACACCCAAGAGGGTGTGGATGATTCAGCTGGCTTAAGTTGACAACTCCTGGATACAAACTCCTAGGCACGTCATTAAACCTTTTTAGTTTCAGTTTTCTTATCTATAAAACAATCATACCTTAGTCATCAGGTGAAATAAAAATAATAAAATTATCCCATAAAATGTATTTTGCAAATCTCATAAAATGTTGATTTACAGTTTAGACAACAGCCCAGCATAGTGCAGGTCTGTAATTCCAGCAGCTCAGGAGACTGAGGCCGAAGGATTGCAAGTTGGGGGCCAGCCTCAGCAACTTAGCACTGTCTCAAATTAAAAAATAAAAAGGGCTGGGGATGTATCTCAGTGGTAAAGTGTCATTGGGTTCAATCCCCAGTACCCCAAAAAAAAAAAAAATCTAGGTGAGCAGTATATGAATGTTCACTTACAATTCTTTTTTCTTATGTTTAAAGATAGTCATCATAAAAAAAATGTTGGGGAGGGGCTGGAACAGTAGTTCAGTGGTTATGGTGCTTGGCCGGCATGCGTGAGTACGCAAGTTCAAACCCCAGCAGCACGTACACAACGATGTCACAGAGCAACGAAAGCTGCATGAAAAACTAAATAAAAAATTGTTCTCTCTCTCTCTCTCCCCCTCTTTCTTAAAAAAAAAAAAAAGAAATGTTGGGGAAAAAGTGTTTTGAAAAAATAAAGTACTGTTCAAATTGCAGTTGTCAAGATGGGTGTAGTGGAACATGCCTGTAATTCCAGCGACTTATGAGTTTGAGGCAGGAGGATCATAAGTTCATTGCCAGTCTGGGAAATTTATTGAGGCCCTGACTCAAAATAAAAATTAATAATAATAATAGTGGTCTAGGGGTGTAGCTTAGTGGTAGATTGCTTGGCTAAGGCACTGGGTTGAATCCCTGGTACAAAAATAAGAATAACTGTAAGCGTTAAGACCCTGAGTTTAATCCCCAGCACTACCACAAAAAACAAATATAAACTGTCATTATTAAAAGAGACCCAGGGGCTCGGGTAGCTCAGCGGTAGAGCGTGTGTTTAGCAGGCACCGGTCACTGGGTTCAATCCCAGTACCTCACTCGCTGTGCACATACTGTACGGAGGGATTCAAAGAAACTGAGGCCATGAAAGTGGGTGTTATTTTTCATAATCTTAGGGGATGTTATTTTCATAATGTATTAAACACTAAATATTTCAAGCCATCAGAAAAATAGAAATTAAACTTATTTACTTTAAAAATTTGTTCAGGGGGTGAAACTGTAAAGCACTTGCCTAGCACGCAGAAAGCCCTGACTTCAACCTCCAGCACCCCTGAAAAAACAATTCATCCGGTGATCATTTGTTGAGTGCATACTACATGCCAGGCTTTGTTTTAGGGCATGCAAAAAGGAATTGAACGAAGACCCTCTCCTTCACATTTTAGTAGGTGAGACCTAGTGTAAACATAAATACTTGTCATTATCTGATAATAAATGCAGAATTACAACACAAAGTATCCTGGAAACAAGAGGAAATGCCTAACTGCCTGCGTAGGCTTTTTGAACAAGGTGACTTCCAAGTGGAAAGGGATCAGGGAGGGTGTCTAGGAGGACAGCAGCTGGGGATAGAAGGGATTCCAGGAAGAGCAGGTCCTGCTCCTCCACTGGGCTCGAGCCCAGGGTACCCACCCAGGGTGTCAGCATGTGAGTTGGAAGGTGTGGTGTCAGCATGTGAGTTGGAAGGTGTGGGCAGGAACGCAGTGAGGGGCTGGGTTGATAGAACTCAGCATTAGCAGGCCTTTAGTGAGATCCTCAGCGCTGCAGCAGAAAACCCAAAACCTGAAGGGTTTGAAGGGAGTGTGGGCTTTATCCTAATGGTTCTGGGAACCCAGTGAAAGGCTAAGCAGAGAGGCTGCACTATCAGGGTTGAGCATTTGAAAGAAGAGTCCTTCAGCAGTGTGGAAGATTGGGACGGAAGAATAAGGACGGTGTGGATGAAGGAGAGCGCATATTGGTTCCACATCTCTGGAGGGGGTAGAGCATGTATGCTGATATACTGTGGAGCTTGGCATGGTGGTGCACACCTGTAATCCCAGGAGGCTGAGGCAGGAGGATTGCGAGTTCAAAGTCAGCCTCAGCAACTTAGCCAATCCCTAAGCAACTTAGTTCTCAAAATTAAAATAAAATAAAAAAGGACTGGGGATGTGGCTCACTGATCAAGTGCCGCTGGATCATTCCTGGTACAATAAAATAAAATAAAGAATGGTGGAGATGATTCTGATGCACATCTCTTTCAACCCTTCACACCACCTCTCAACTCTCAACACACAAATTGGGGTCAGTGATGGTGGGAAGGAGATGGATTAAAAACTATGAAGAATGCCAGGCATGGTGACACACCCCTATAATTCTGCACCACACACCTGTAATTCAGGGATTCTGGAGGCTGAGGCAGGAGTTGCACGATGGATGTCAGCCTGGGCAACTTAGTGAGACACAGTCTCAAAATAAAATAGATAAAGGTCTGGGGGTGTAGCTCAGTGGTAGAGTGCCTCTGGGTTCAATCCCCAGTACTGCAAAAAGTAAAATAAAGATAATAAGAAAATAAATAAAATAAATTAAAAAGGGCTGGAGACGTAGCTTAGTGGTAGAGAGCTTGCCTAGCATGCAAAGGCCCTGAATTCAATCCCCAGCATGACAACAAACAAACAAAACAAAACAGAGAGAGATCTGGGGGACTGGGGAGTCAGGGTTTAACTTTTTTTGTCTTTTTGGTGCTAGGGAGTGAACCAAGAGGTGCTTAACTTCTGAGTCGAATCCCTATCCTTTTTTATTTCATGACAGGATCTTGCCAAGTTGCCTAGGGCCTCTCTAAATGGCTGAGGCTGGCTTTGAACTTGTGATCCTCATCTTGAACTTGTGATCCTCACCTTGAACTTGCGATCCTCCTGCCTCAGCCTCCCAAGCTGCTGGAATTACAGGTGTGCACCACCCAGCCTGGATGTGGGTGGAACTTATTGGTACCAGTGCTTGCCTGGCAGGTGTGAGGTCCTGGCTTTAGTCACCAGCCCCACATATGTATACATACGCAGGAAAAGTGTTGCTAGCTTTTTCAGATAATTTCCCATGATGTATGATCAAGGTTTTCACCTGGGAAAGAGTCTCCTGGAGTAGTAAAGTTTTGTTAATGAAGCCAATAGAATTGTAAGTCATGTGAATGTGGCCACAAGCTGTGTGGGAGCAGGTAGTTTTAGTGCTCACAGCTAATTATTTCTTGTCTTCTACTTGGGATGACACAAAATTGCACAATAATTCTTTCTTTGACATAGCAATGAACACTCAAACTCTGGCAGTAGTCCAAGACCAGGATAAATTAAATTTTAATCTTGTATTTAGAGTAGCTCCCACATGGACTCAAAGGAACCATCATATTTTCTCTTATTCCTAAGTCATAATATCATCCAAGTATCCACACATATTAGACCTTACTTATAGAAGTTCAGGTCCAAGGATGTTTTCTGAAATTATTTACTATTTCCTATTTATGGGCCAAATATTCTTTTTGATGGTTAAAATTAAACAATGCCAAATATCTCTTAAAAAATGAAAAACATAAAACAAACAAAAAACCCAAAACCAGTCATGGTGGCATATGCCAGTAATCCTAGCTACTCACCAGGCTGAGGCAGGGGAATTGGAGGTTGGAGTAACTTAGTAAGACCCTCTCTCAAAACAAAAAATAAAAAGGACTGAGGATGTAGGTCAGTGGTAAAGCATACCTGGGTTCAATACCCAGTTCCAAAAAAAAGAAAGAAAGGAAAAGGAATGAATGAATGAATGAAGAGAGAGGGAAGGAGAGAGGCATGTCTATAATTAAGAGAACAACAGGGGGAAAGCTCCCTAGGTAACTTGGAGGTGGAGGGAAGGGGATGGGGAGGGGGGAGGGTATATGTAGAACTCATAGGAGTCTGGTGATTGGGAAGATGGGGGAACCATCCCAGAAGCCGATGTTATTCCTACACTAGATACCCATTTAACACATGAGTTCTTCTGGGGGAAACTGCAAAAGATGAAACCCATAGTAGCTTATCTATGCGTTAGCATTACCCCTGGTTAACAAAGTTTATACACATTGATCGCTACTGTTTTGACAATGTTTCCCCCTCATCTGTATCCTGTATCACTATATACTTCTAATAAATGTGAAAAAAAATACATTAGGAAAGGATAAAAAAAAATTAAGAGAAGGTTTAAAAATGAAGAAAACAAGCTGGGCCTGGTGGTGCACACCTGTAATCCCAGTGGCTCAGGAGGCTGAGACAGGAGGATCACAAGTTCAAAGCCAGCTTCAGCAACTTAGCAAGGCCCTGAGCAATTTAGCAAAATCCTGCTTCAAAATAAAATATAGAAAGGGCTGGGTTGTGGCTCAGTGGTTAAGTGACCCTGGGTTCAGTGCCTGGTATGAATGAATGAATGAATGAATAAAGTGAAAGAAGGCTGGTTAGGGCTGGTGTGATGTCTCCCCATTGCCAGAGATTCCGACTTAGAACTTGCTGCTCTGTCATTTATTGAGCAGTTCCATCCTCAAGTTTATCTCACTGTAGAATGTCAACCTGGAATCAAGTTGACCTACATGAGAGCGAAGTTACATTTATTTGGGGCTAATTAAGCTTGTAGTCCTGGAAAGCAGACTCAAGTCATTTTTTTTTTAAGAGAAGGACAGAGAGAGGAAGGACAGAGAGAGAGAGAGAGAGAGAGAGAGATGGAGAGAATTAATCTTTATTGAGTTTTTCCACATGGCTTTTGTTGCTCCGACACCTAGTTGTGTACGTGGGTGCTGGGGTTTGAACCCGTGTAGATTCGCATGCTAGGCAAGCGCCGTAACCAAGCCACCACTCCAGCCTCCCCAAGTCATCTTAAGGATGTGCTCTGAGGTCTTACTAAATGGCAACTGTATTTGTAGCCTTAAACTGCAAGGGGGTTCGTAATTATTCAAGTCATTAGGAATTATGATTTGTGCTGGTAAAAGCTGTTTTGGGATTGGAACTGGGTGACATCTCAGTCTCTGGGTCCTTCGGGGAAAGCCATCCTTTTGTACAGAAGAAAAGCAGAGAGTAACAAGATTTCAAAAGTCAACTTGAACCCAGACTGGGCATGTCTGAAGCCCAGTTTAACAGTTCAGCTGAGGACGTGTCTGAGGGCTGATAGATAATGACTTCCTGACTGCCTCTGAAGTGCCCTGGCCAATGCTACTCCATTTTGGTTTCTTTCCTTAACAACAAAATGGCTATTGGACACTTGTCAGAGTTCTAGATAGGAAGCAGAATAAGAAATTTTAGAAATGACCACACCAACTGTTTGTTCCCATTTCAAAGGGTTTTCTAGAACGACTTCCAATAATTTCCACACATATCTCATTAGTCATCTGGTTATTCCTGTCTGAAAGGGAGATTGGAAATGTGGTCTTCTAGCTGGGTACACTGCCTTCAAAAACGAGAGAGATTAGATTGGCAACCAGTCATCTAATGCCAGATACTCTGATGGAAACTAGGCAAGAGATTAGATTACATGGGCAACTAGCAGTTTCTGCATCATGTAAGAACTAAGGGGGGTTGGAGCAGTGGCCCAGTGGTGGCTCAGTGTTTGGAGTGCTTGCCTGGCATGTGTGAGGACCTGGGTTTGAACCCCAGCACCACATACACAACTGTTGGAGAAACAAAGGCCAGATAGAAGAATAAATAGAATTGATTCTCTCTCACTGTCCCTCTGTCTCAAAAAAAAAAAAAAAACACCAACCAATAAAACTAAGGAATACAACTTTTATATTTACACTAGACATGCAGCAAATGACCCAAACAAATTGTATCAGACTGGTGGTGTAGCTCAGTGGTGAGTGTTTATCTAACATGCTCAAGGCTCTGGGCTTGATCCCTAGCACCACAAAATCTACAACAAAAAATTATATCATGATAAATTATACAAGGAAATGAGATGGATACAGGAATACATTTACTTGCCAGTGTAGTTGTAACCTTGCCATTTCTATGTTAATACTTACAATCATAATGATTAAAAAACAAAGCAAGCGTTTTTCCCT
>PVKS010040795.1:0-16411 GCA_004027875.1 Aplodontia rufa
AGGAAATGAGTGTTAATTTCCTTTCTGCTCCTTTATGCCTCACATAAGGGAGTAATCCACTCTTTCTGGGTTTGGGTTCAGAGCTCTATTTTGTAGAGAATCCAGCTGCTTTGCAAATGTGTTCTCAACCCAGGGAGATAGGGACACCGTGGGAGAGTGCAAGCCTCCACAAAGAGGGTCAAGTTTGAAATGCCATTAGCCATGTGCGGCCCGAGATTCCTCCTGTCCACAGCAAATCACAACTTGATGAGAAGTTCGTTAAGCATCTCCCAAAATGCTTATTGAATACTTTTTTTGTGCCAGGTTCTGAGACTCCTAGAGATGGTGCCTGCTCTGTGGATCTGGCCAGTCTGGGGACCCTGATGCAAAACCCTAGGGACAGACATCCTTCCAGGGCAGCTTCAGCTCAGTGCACTTGGGGAATTCCAAGGGAGAAGGCTGTGTAAGGAAGGACGCAGTAGGTAGTGAAGTCATTCTGGAGGAAGGTCACCTTTGGAAAAAAACAACTTCATTTGGAAGTAATTTCACACTTACAGAAAAATTATGAAAATATCACCAACAACTCTCCACATTCACCCGATTTCTCAATGATTGACATCGCATCGTTTTGCCTTATCCTTTTCTATCTTGAGTCATTTAACTGCAGGCAGGATGCCTCTTTACCAAACACTCTGTCATCGTGTGTTTCCTAAGGAGGACATTCTCTTACATAAGCTGAGCGGGGTCACCAAAAATCAGGAAAAGGTCATTGATAGAATCCTATCTTCTAACCTCAAAGATGACTTCTAACTGCTGTGGGCAACTTTTCTCCTCTTCCATGGGTATCTGCATGTTCAGAGGAGCAAAAAGAGGCCCCCCATTCTCAAATCTCTGGCCATTCCCACAAGAGGAAGGGTGGACCTCACACCACTTACATGTCAGGTTCATGTGTCCCCAGTGAGGTGGCTTTCACTTCTCTCCAAGGAAACATTCAGCTGATCTTTCAGCCTGCTCCTTCTCCTACAACTCCCCCTGACAGCAAGAGCTTAAACAGTTAAGCTTCTGCCAGAGAGTTGTCTAGCAGTTTTTCCTGTCCCCTGCTCCCCGTGCCAGCTTCCTCCCCCTCCCTGTCTGCCCTGTGTCTGACACTAAAGCCACATCAGACACTGAGAACAAGTAGAGGCACCCTGTCAACACCTCTGGCCGCCTGACTCTCAGCCCAGTAGTCACAGGGGGGTCACAGGCAGACAGGGTGCTTCTAACCCTGGGGCCATTTAATCCCACACCCTTTTCATCTAGAAAGTCAAGAAGCCAAGAAGCCCGCTGTGGCTGTTCGCTGGCCAGGTGACAGGAGTCAGGCAGGAGCATTGGTGAGCAAACATGTTTTCTGGATTTGATGATCATCACGTTCTGCTTCACGGGACTTTGCCATCCTAAAGTTCAAAATACCTGGCAACAGAAATCTTCAGCAATTAAGCTAGGATTTTCATTGTACTTCTGTGCAGATACTGAAGTCATTCCAGCATGTTCTTCCCCACCAAAGTTCAGAGTTACAAAAAACAGCCCTCAGAGCAGGAATCATTTAAGATGTGGCTCCTGGAGTAGTCTGTTAACCAAGCTCAACCATGTGACTTTTCTAATGACGTTTCTGGTCCTCCCAGAGATACAAAGGGATGAACAATCTAATGACCAGTTCCTGGATTAAATCACATGTCCCTTTCTGCAGAACTTTCTCACAACCTAATGCAGTTCATCTTCCATTAACAAAACACATCACATTTAGCATTTTTTTCTGGCTAAGACAAAAGTATAAAGAATCCACACCAGTGAAAAAAGAAAGTGTAAAGAAAATCTTTGATGATAGTTTTATAGTTTAATTGATGCTCAGTTGAAAATGAGAACTTGGGTTGAGACACGTTACTCCAAGTGCAGTGCAAAGATGGTGACAGCCACATCCACTGGGACTTGCTAAATTTCAGGCCTCACCCCAGACCCTCTGGATCAGAATCTGGATTTTAACAAGATGCCTGGGTGTCTTGCGCCCACATGAACATTTGAGAAGCATGTTTTAAATTGTTTGCCAGCCAATCGAGCACAATTAGACTAGAAGTAGTTATCACAGAGTGATCAAAATCACCAAATCAGAATCCACAGAGAGATGGGGCCACGGCAAATGAAAGGAAAGCAACTACTTTCCGAAAGATAAAATAACGAACACTCTACTAGATTATTTCGGAATAGGGTTACCAGATTTAGTAAATAAAAATACAGGTCACCTAAACCTTCCTTCTTTTGAGACTCATCTCATTCCACCCAGGTAGCAAAGTACTGTTTTGGTATAGTACCATCTCCTGGGGCAAGAAAGCTACTCACAGTTAGAGTAAAGTTTGAAATGCTGAGGGGAGGAGGGAACCCTTGGTTAAATTTGTAAACTTCCATCAATCACCATTAATGAATGACATGAGACCACAACACTCAAAAGTCATCTTCCAATAGATCAAAGTTTGTAATTATAAAATGACATTTGTGATTAAGAGTATTTTATTAAGTTAATATGCACTATATAATACACACTGCATTATATACAGTTCAAAAACAAGGTTTTAACGCTAAGAACAACATGAAAACAAATGAGAACCAATGATTTCACTCAAATGGAAAACACAAAAAATATATGGTAAGATCCAAAACAAAGCAAAATTCACATCACATTCACAGAGAAGGAAAGACTCTAAGCACATGTTGAGAGGGCCCTAAAATAAAAATGAGGGAGAAATATACGTGCACAGTAAGCCACAAAGTTCTTTGTTTCGATGTTCAATGTTTATTAAGTAGCACAATTAAAATAGCATCAATTAATCTTCAAGACAAAACAGAATATTTTACAGTCAAAAGGAACAAAAATCCTTGGAAGACCCAGTCTTTGGTTCCCACGCAACATCCTAAAAACACCAGAACGAGTGAGTGACTAATTTTCTTCTCTGTTACAACAATAGAAACAAAATCTGCCAGAGAACAGAATGGATACCATACCCCCACCCAGCATCGACTCAGCTTTTATTCCCAGCTGTTTTTCATATCAAGTTGAAGAAGCTACCCTGTGAAGTCTCCCAGAAATGTCTGAAAAATAAAAATAGGCAGGAAAGTATGATTGCCGTGGACTGTGGGTGGGAAAACAATGTGCTCAATTTATTCCCAAAGTTTTTAAAGAAAGCAAGATGATTATAGTAGCATGTTTGCACGGATTCATCTAGAAGGTGCTTTCTTCACCTTACGAGGGCAGAGTAGCTGAGTTGGTGGCGATGGTCGGGCAAGCGTTCTTGGAGCCAGATGTTTGGACCAGAGTCAGCTCTGACCTCCCTGATGTACAGCGTACACCGAAGATGAGGCTCTGGCAGCTTTTCCTTTATTTGTCTTGTTTTTATGCAGAGCAGAAGATACCAAGGGAAGAGGCATGGAGAAGCACTGAAACCTAAATGTTTCAATTAGTTTGACCAATTGTACCAATGAGAGAAGTGTGTGTGTGTGTGTGTGTGTGTTTTGGGGTTTTGGGGGGTTTTTTTGTTTGTTTGTTTTTTCAGAGAAAAGAGATTTTCCTACAATAGAAGAGGACTTGTCTATCTCTGATCACCCAGTGAGGGTGGAGGAGCCCATAATAAACCTCCTCCAAATGGGTTGCTCTGGCATAAGGATCGGTTTGAACTGGAGGCAACTTAGAATCAACAGTTGCAGGGTTCTCTGCCCCTCCCTTTTCTGCCTAGGGGCAGGGCGTCGATTTCGTCTGTGAAAGTGGTGTAAATTGCTCAGCTCCCTCCTCCACATGGAGGAGGATGACCTTCATCCCTGACCTTCATCCCCGAGACAGAGGCTGGCACTGAGAGAGAGCAGTCTGGATGAGCAAGCCTCACTGAGATGTCCTTACCATTCCTCGGTTTCCTGGTCACTTCCCCACCATTCATGACCCTTTGTTAAATGGTACAGGAGCCCACGCTCAAACCCCTCCCCTGTGTTTCCCTTCTGTTTTTCACTTCACTGTTCCCTGAAACTCCTGTGCGCATAAAGGTCGTTTGACATCAGTAAAATGTGCGGGCCTGTCCTCCTTCCAGCCTGTCTTTCGTCAGTGTCATCTCTATGCTGGGGGTTTTCTCCTTCCCTTCCAAGTGGCACCGTGGAACATGCGTCCACGTGAATTGAATCTGTCTTGAGGTTTAGTAAAAGTGCTTTTCTTTTGGATCAGAATGCACCTTGGAGCTCTTCCTCTAGATAGCCCGGAGGCAGTTCAGACCCATCTGACAATGTGTCAGGAATTAGTTCCTTATCACAGGAAGAAAAAGTTAAACACATCTAGGGAGGAAAAGCTAAACAACCGCCCACAACTGCTGTGTTCCCAGAAGCTGGGGTGCGTCTGTCTCAGAACTCCCGGGCCTCTGACTGGATAGGAGCCTCAGCTTCCCCAGCAGTCGTGGGAGGCAAGTTGATGCAATGGGAGGCCAGAGGTCCCGGCCTCACACCTACCGCCCCCTCCGGATCCCTGCGATTTCCATAATGCAAGACAAGGGCTTCTCATTGCACAAGCATTGATACAATCACAAGACTAACACCTGTGAGAAGGTCACACTAACAATCCCACACTCGGTTTTAAATGGTTAATGGGACTTTTTTCTCAGCAGAGGATGCTGATAAGACTGAAGAGGATATTACAGAGGGAAGAGGCACAGGAAGGTGCTGAAAATGGGGGCTGTGAAGATCACTTTCACCTGCTTGTCAATCTGGCAGAATGACAACCACCACTAGGCTCCCATCCATCAGCCCAAACCAGCCACTCAGTTCATCACTCTCCAAACATCACTTTAAAGGAAAGAAAGCAATTAATTTAGTCCATGCTCTCAAAGAGGTTTTAAATCGGAGGATGTAAAGAAAAAGCTGTGTAGTTCCATAAAGCAAAACATAGATTAGTCTTAGCAATTTGTTCCCCCCTCACCCATGCCAGCGACTGAAGTGTTTACAGATATCAAGACTTATGATCCTTTTATCAGTCAAAATCTGCTTTTTATGAGGGAAATTTGCAGACATGTATAAAGGCTGGTCTGCCATCAGTGTGCTGAATCAGAAAGCAAGCCGGGCCCCTACACTGTATCTGGGGCCATATCTCAATACATGTATCTATTTGGAATCGCTCCCTCTTATCCTTTTCCAAATTTCTTGTTGCAGAAACCTAGATCATGTGTTTTGGATGTTACTGGCTGCAGCCCTGTGAGAATCTTGATGAAGTTCTTCCCCTTGTGCTTTCTGTAGCCGAATAGTTAGATGCAGAGGCTGGCTTAGATTCAGGTCAGGTTGGGTTGGTGCTATGCCAGGGGACACTGTGACTTTCCTGTTGCACCAGGTGGGAAGGCACAGCGTGGCTGCCTGGTTCTGCCTCTGTGATGTCAGCATTAGCAATTGCTGTAGTGTGTGGCTTCGCCATTCATCACAAAGTTTCCCTCCATGGTTTTGGCAATCACTGATGATCGTTGTCTGGCACCATTACTTTATTTTGTGAGCAACTGCAAACGAAGGGAATTGTAACTCCTAGCTCTTTTTTCATTAATTCTTCTAAAGGAAAAAGTCAACTATTTCACTAGTGCAAGATACAGCCCTATGTGAAATGGGAGGCTCAGTTCTTGGTTCTTTACCTCAAATTATCTATTTCAGAATCCTGATTGGCTTCCTAGCATCATACAAAGGGACACCATAGGCTTTTCAAATGTCCTGGGCACTCGTGGACCCTGAAGCATTCTCAGTACATAATAAGCACTGCTCTCTCTGCTTCCACATTGGATGTGATCACTTCCCCTTTGGCTAGGAGAAGGCTTTGCATGCCAGATCCTGCATGCGTCGTCTTTGAAAGCTTCCTCACTTTCTGGTGCAAGATGGGACAGGCTCGCTTGCATGTTTCCTGTCCCAGTCTAGAATATTTGTCTTCCATTGTGTTCCTTCCAACAGGACAGGTATTGTAGACTCCTACCCTGTGGATGTGTGGGCTCCCTGCGTGCGGGTCAATCATTGCTTCCAGGCCTTTTCCATGGACAAAGCCAGAGAACACACATTGTAAAGGAAGTGCAGCAGGAATTCATGCTGATATTTTCAATTCAAGTTTACGATTGCAGGTTTTTATCTAACTTCTTCAATTTTCTATTTGCTTCTCTTTTTTTAATCTTGTGTCCAAACTTGGTTCTTTCTGATATAAAAATTACATGCTTTATCCTAGCACATGTAAGAAAAATTTCAAAATACCCATACCAACATGTTGTTAAAAATGCAATTATTGAAGCAAGTTTAAATTTCTTGGCCGTTCTTTTTGTCCTTAGGATATATTCCACTGCAGATATACAGCCAGATGTGTAAAGGTTAAGATTGTTTCACATAATTACCTTCTGTGTGGTTAATCTCAGGTTGATGGATTGAAGTTTGCTTTCTCATTGTGGGATTTCTTTCTTCAATTTTTGTTTTATAGTTTTATAAAATATTTTCATGTTTTCAAAGGTACAAGAAATATAGTTTTTTTTTTAAAAAATAGATTCCAAACCTGTCATTTTCACTATTTCCTCCTTTATTTTATAATTAGCAACTTTCATAAATTTTTATTTAATATATTATTTTAAAATTTTAAATATACACCATTTTTCTTAGATAAAAGGTAACATATTACATACACATCCTGATCTTTTTGTACTTAATGTATCTTTTTTTAAAGGGGGACAGTGAGAGAGAGATAATCAATTTTTATTGAGTTTTTCACATGGCTTTCATCACTCTGACATTTGGTTGTGCATGTGGGTGCTGGGGCCTGAACCCATGTACTTGCGCATGCTCGGCAAGCACTGTAACCACGGAGCCACTGCTCCAGCCCCCACTTAATGTATCTTAAAGGTTATTTTTTCTCTCTTTTAGGAGTTGTGTAATACTCTACTATGTAGATTCAGCACAGTTGATTCAAGCTGTTCCCTCCTGATGAGCACTGGGGACATTACCAGTCTTTCACTGCTGCATTTAGTGCCACAGTGAATAGGTTTGTGCATCTGTTTCTTTCTACTTTTTAGTTTTTCCTGTGGGATAGATTCCTAGAAATGAGACTTTTCGATGAAAAGATTAAATAGAGATTTAATATTGCTAAAAATCCCTCCAGAAGGCCTATCTTATGCATTTCCAACACCGGTGTATCAGAAATTGTGTTTCCTCAATGCCTATACAATACAGAACATTTTCAAACTTCAAAACAAATTATAACTTCTCCCAAGAAGGGATTTTATTAGGAGAGTCAAAATAAAGTTACCAGTACTTGAGATAAGCCTAAAAATAATAAGTTTTAAAGTTTTTGATACATGTTTCTTGGGCATGTAGACTTAAGAATTTGGCTTGGGAAAAAAAGTTGGAAGTAGAACCAGGAAGAATAAACTAGACAAGACAGAATCTATTGCCTATTGGTCCTCAGGACCGTGAATTAGATTAACTATCCCAGGCTCTCAATTTCCCATAACATCCACTGCGTGGACAAATATCATCCCCATTTTAGAGATGAGGAAACAAATATGGGAGACGCCCCTAGCCCAAGGCTTGCCCAGGGCCATCAAGCCAATACTCGAGCTCAGTAATGTGCTCTCTGATATTCTCATGAGACCCAGGAGAAGGGAAGAAAACTAGAGCTCCATTGTCTTAAGGAGCTGGAAAATGGATCCTTACCGCAGGCCTGCTGGGCCCTGGCTGTGGAATTCATCTTTTGCTTCTCTGGGTTTCAGTTCCCTCAGATGCAAAAGCAAGGGATTAGGTTCCTGATCAGCAGTTGCCTGCCTTCGGGCCTCTCATCTGCATGAAGGAGTCTGAAGGAATGCCACACCTGAGCCACCAGATCAGGGTGGTAAAAGCCAGGGAAAGCCCCACATCCACATTAGGCCAAACCCAGCTCAGAACCAAAGACACTCCCACACTGGGTGTTTGCAGTCATTTGTGCTCCTGGGACCCCGTACCAGGTCAGGCAGAAGGAAGGAGTCTGCCACATTGGCCAAGTTTCCCTTGTAAGCTGGGCACTTTGCATATATCCTATATTCACCAGCAAATGAAGAGACGGGGTCTCAGAAGGATTAAATGGCCCATCCCAGATCACATAGCCAGCAACAGGGCTGGGATTATGGCCTCGCTGTTGCTGTGTGTCTATGGGCTCTGCTCTGCTGCAGAAAGAATAAGAGAAAACCATTTATCCCGTAGTAGGCAAGACTGTACGTTGAGCACTGTTAGCTAAACCCCGCACAAGACCAGAACCTTCTGGACATGACGCCAAACTTCTAGCTCACTTTGAATTATCCATCAGGGAGGCTGTCAAATGACTCATTGCCTGACAAATACTTAGAAAACCACAGCAATAATCCCATCAACCTATTCAGTGAAACGGGAAGAGGGCCACTTGTTATCAAATTTCTGGCCAAGAGAAAGGTATCTGGAAGAGAAATGGATGATTGATTAATTACAGTGCAGTCAGCATTATATTGTGAGATTTACATAAGATAGTTACGTTTTCATAACATCTCGGAAAAAATAAGATTACTCTCTCCATTTTACAAATGAGGCAACCAACTAAGGCTCAGAGAGACGAAACGAATTTCCCAAAGACACACATCATGGAGTGGTAGGACCGCACTTTAACTGTGGTCCTTTGTGGTTCCAAAGTCTGCTATCAATTCCCCAATGGTGTTAAACCAATGATAAAGGACCACAGAAAGCCCAAAGAGGGTACAAAGCAGGACAGGTGCTTCCCTGGTTCTCCCTATAACCTGCTATTGATCTGCAACTGGTCACATGAGGACTCTGGACCTCAGTTTCTTCTCTACGTTGTGACTGTGCTGAAGTGGGCATTCTCTAAAACCTTCCAATGCCTTCTTTTTCCTCTTGAGGGAAAGTCCACTTCCTTAGGATGGCTACCATGCTCTATGTGACCTTGTCCCTGCCTAGCCAATAGGTGTCCCTCCCTATTAGATGTCCCCCCTTCTAGGACCATGGACTCCCTGAATTCCTTCAAAGCATCATGCCAACCAACCCACCTGAGGACATTTGGGCACACTGTTCCTTCCGCCTAGACTTGAGCCTTCTCCCACCCCACCCCATTCCTTCAAGTATTGCTGCAGCCATCTCTGCCTCAGAGGAGTTGGCCCTGACCAAGTAAGATAGTGTCGCTGTTCACCTCCCACGCATCCTGTCTTCCCTTTTCATTTTCATTGGTTTCTCTTTCGCAGACTTCTTTATTGTATTTTTTATTGCAAAGTTCATCACAGTACAGACATGGCTGACCGTCTTGGTCACTGGACATTTCCCCAGGATCAAACATAGTGTACAGTACAAGGGAGGTTCTCAATAAACACTCTCACAATTTCTATGGCACCCTCTTTTGTCCTGTCCAGGAAAGACCTGGATTCTTCTAGAAAAGATGTTCTGTCTGGAATGGACATTTCATACTAGAATTGACTTTTTTTTTTAAATCTCAGTTTAAGACCAAAGTTCCAAGCAATGAGTATGAACTGGTTAAGCCTAAATTAACTGATAGGAATGCAGGTGTTCAAGATGAAGATTCGATTCGACCTCCAGGCTCAGTCTTGCAATCTCAGTTGCCTACAAGTTTGGCAGATCATAAAACCATTCATAGGAAGGGTCACTGCCTCTCTTTTACTTGGGACCAATTTAACTATATATGTATGTGGATGAAATTTAATTTCAACAGGAGGTGTCACCGATGACAAGTCTCTGGGTATAGACAATCCGCCTCCTTGCATTTCCTCCTGTGGTTGAATTTACCAGGCAAGCATTGCTGGGAGTACAATGAGACTCTCTTCCCCACCGTCCATCTCCAGCACTTTACCATCACCCTAATGGAAATTCTGTACTGCCCATTCTTTCCTCTCCCCAGGCCCTGGAAACCACCATTCTTGTCTCTGAATTTGATGATTCTAGGTCCCTTAAACTGGTGGAACCATATAGCACTCATCGCTTTGCACCTGGTTTATTCCACTTGATCAATGCTTTCAGGGTTCATCTGCATGGCAGCATGGGGGAGAATTTTATTCCTTTTCAAGGTGGAATAGTATTCAGTTGTAGGAAAATAGTTCACAGCAATTTTTATATAATGACATTTATAGAAATTACAGAACAAGTGAGCAAGGGGTGGGCTATGGGGGCACAGAGTAGAGGTGGGAAGGGTCATAGGAGGCTCTAAGGTTTAAGAAAAATCCAGCAACAGGGCTGCCAAATTGACTTGGCATCTCCAAAGAGCAAATGGACAGGGCTCCCTGGGGGGGCAAACTGCAAAGCCACCATGTTGGTCCATTTGGTGACATCACAGACAAGTCCTGCCAGCGGCAGGAAGCAAAGCTGTCAGCAGCTGCACCCCTGTGCAAGGCAAATACTCCATTATACACACTCATCTTTATTTCTAAATATAATTTGCTTGGTAAATTACATCTAAAAATGTGAATTAATCCTCTGATAAATTTCAAGTAGTCTCATTCGCTGTCGCAGTTAAGCACGCTCCTGAAGGCAGAGCTGTGGCGGGCAGTCTATGAGCCACACACACTGGGTCACATGCCTCCCCAAAAAGGACAGTGCTGATTTTTTCCTTGTCCACAGCAAAGATTCCAAAGGACAAAGAGGTTGAAAGCCGGCCTGATGTACAAGGACGGAATCCGGACGGACCCAGGTGCAGAGCCCACTAACAGCTCTGCCCTTGGTGAACATGCTCATTGCTACGCCACCCACAGGTGGTTACGCTCAGACCATCCTGAAAGAGGAAAACGCTCCCAGCCTTATCATTCACCTCCCTCCTCAGAGACAATTATTTATGGGGGGAAATGCTGCAGGCAAAAGCATCAGGTACTTCTACCAAGTGCTATCTGGAGAAATCTTCCATTATTACCAATTAAGGAAGAAATCAGTGTTTTATAATTCGAAAGGGATGGATGCTCTGTTTAAAAATGGTGCAATCAGCCACGCCGCTGGTATTAGAGCATCTGATCTCCAGCCTCCCCTCATCCAGCCCTGTGCCACCAGGTCAGGAGTGACTGCCAACTCTGGCCATGAGGAGGGCGGAAGAGAACACAGTGTGTGTGGTGGGGTGGTGAAGAGGAAGCACCAAGAGGTTGGACGTGGCTGTGTGGCAGTGGTGCTCAGAATTCCCTAGAGGACTGTGAAGATTGCAGGATTTCTGATTCAGTGCATCCAGGCTGGGACCCAAGATTTTGCATTTCTAGAAAGTTCTCAGCTGCTGCTGCTGCTGCTGCTGGTGCAGGAACCACCCATGAGAACCACCTGCTCATGATTTTGCCCAATAAAAACATTTGAAATCCATGCCTGAGGCAAACAGAACCTATCCGTCCACATCTGCACCTGGCATACCCGCCCTGCAACGGCACACAAATATAACCACACCACACAGACGCTTCACGCAGTGAGGCAGACACACATGCCCATCACACACACAGCTACTTCGGAAACATGCTGCACCGCTCGGAATACACGCGAGCGTGGTGCACACAAACACCACACACCTAGTGCACACACACACATGAGCGCACATCTGCACCACACCGTGCCATCCTGTCTACACAACACAGATGCACCCCGCTTAACACACATCCACCCACATGCAGACAGGCAGGCACACGCACACACACCACCTGCACATCACAGGTGCTGTCCGTCTGCACCCGGCGTGGACCCTACACCCACCTTCTTGTAGATTCTGAGCGACCTTCTCCTACAGACTTGCCCCACTCACTTCCTTCACTGTGTCCTCCTTCTTTCCTGCCCTCATCCTCATCTCAGCCTCCCTCCTGACTGGCCTGAGCACCTTTCCCAGCGTTACATCAAAGAGGTCCCCGTGTCCTAGACATCTGTCTTCTCGCACTCCCATCTGACTCAGCTACTCTTCATGAGCCAAGTTCTCGATGAATTCCACCCTCAGCTTACATAAATAAAGCAAACAGCTGCAGATTCCTGCCTGTACACAGCCTGCAACTAAGCATGTTCGGGGAGAAAAGTGAGGAAGAAGATGGATTGACCTTCATTTACTCATCATCCATTCATAGCTCCACGCAGTGCAGGGGACAGACAAGCCCCCTGCTGCCCCACCTTAGTCTGCAGGGGCTGACCCTATGGGGCAATAGCTAACCCCTGCACAAGCTAAATGATGGCAGGGATTCCAGATATGAACAGAAGCCAGCTGGGTGGCAGATATTTGGGGAACTTCTCAGCACCCTTCAAATCAATGATGTGATCACAAGGCCATCCTTCCCCTTCTGAGGGGACCTCTGGTCCCTTCTACAACTCTATTGCTGTCCATGCTGATGGAAACCATCCAAAGAGCAGATGAGAATTCAAGTCATATTTGAATTCTCATACAGTATCAACAACAAAATAATAGCAAAAAAAAAAAAAAAAAAAGAAAGATAAAAGTCACCTTTTAGTGAGGACAAGCTATGTGCTAAATGTTTTAGCTGCTCATCTTGACCAGATACTGTCATGCCATTTTTCAGAAGAAATCATGGGGCCGCCTCACCACTAGCCTGGGGTCTTGCATGTGGGACACTGGAGTTTCCACCTTCTGCCTGATGCCAGGAGCTGTTTCCTGGCGAGCACTTCAGCACAGGCTGCCCCTCCTCCAAATGACCCCAGGACCCCAGGACAGAGTGTCCATGCCATTCACAGAAATGTCAGCATCTCTGTCCCTTCCTGCTTCACGTCCTTTATCAGCAACACAGGATTTAAAGCAGACATTCGGGATGACCAAATAAAGTAGCAGGTGATATTTTAAATTTTATTGTTTATTATTTGAAACAAAATCAAAACATACAGCAAATACAGAGAAAATCCCAGCACTGAAAACCATGCATTGCATTCCTGTGTGACAACGGCCCCTTGCTTTAACAGAGTCACACGCTTGTGTGGCCAGTGATACGGTGGAGAACAAAGTGGTAAGGCTGGATGTAATTTTCCTGTGACTCAGATTCATCCAGACATCTGTCCTCAAGCTGTATTCGAGGGTGACAAGGGTAAATAGTCCCCTGGCCTGAAGATACTCCCTCGGTCACCTCTCTCTCACCCTGGCTGCTGACCTCAGAGGAAATCCAGCCCTGCAGTTAACATCTGCGGGCCCATCAGCCTCTCCTGAGTAAAAGGTACTTAACGCACGCAGCTGGTTTTGCAAGGTTAGAAGGAATCGATAGGAGATGTGTTTAATGTGGTATTGCTATCAGATCTCGTCGCGCTTTTAAAGCTGAAATATCCACAGAGTGTATAATCCTCATCCACTGTGAGGAGAATGGGTTGGTGTGGTCTCCGGAAGACCCCTGCCTATTGTGGACACTCATGAAAAGCTATAGGGTATCTTCTGGAATTTCACCTTTGCTATTTTTTCTTTTCTCTTTCCCCACTTTTCCTTTCCTTCCTTTCAAATGTTCTCTTCTGTTTGTCCATCCCTCTCCCTTCTCCTTCTTCCTTCCCTTTAATTTCTCTGTCAGCCAGGACTTCAGAAAAACACCAAAGAAGCCAGTCACTTCCCCTCCAGTCCCCTTGATCATGTGTCAGAGGCAAAGGCTTGGAAACCTCATTGTCAAGGAGCAAAGTTGTTTTGAAAGAGAAACCTGTCTGGGCAGAGTGAAATGAAATATGACATGCTGTCAGATTGTTTAGCAGATCACAAGGTAAAACTCTCCAATGACTTTCATGCAAAATAAAATACTATGAGAAAATTACAAATACAAAGGCCAAGATTCTATTGTGTGTCTGTGGGCCACAGAGTGGTCCTCAATCTCATGAAGGCACGTGTAGGGGAGACTGTTCCACAGTGGAGTCAAGCGTCAGAAGAGAGGAAGAGGAGGACCTCATCTTGGTCAACTGAACCCTAGTAGCCCAGTCCAGCACACCCAGGTGGACCATCGCCTGCTCAGGAACTGGCCTGCAGAGAGCTTGGTACTGGGTTTAGGAGCACTCCAGTGCTTCCCCCCAGGGCGACTGTTTAGACAAATGACTCAGTTGCTCAGCTTGGAAACTTACTCATAGCTACCACGGTGGCCAGTTTCAACCCAGTGGCCAGACTGGGAATCGAACAGCTGTATTAGTTTGCAAACACTTTCATGACAAGTGTGTAAACTGAGTGACTTCAGCAACAGGCATTTGCTGTCCCATAGCTCTGAAGCACACAGACCAGAGGTCCAGGTGCGGGTGGGGTTGATTCCTCCCCAGGCCTGCGGGGCAGACTCTGTTCCTCCCTCTAGCAACTGGCAGGCTCTGCAGTTCTTCAGCTTGTAAATTAAATTCTCTCTTCACCTCCTCTGGCATTTGTGTGAGTCTGGCTGTGAAAAACTTTCCCCCTTTTTATAAAGACACCAGTCATGCTGGATTAGGACCCATCCTGATGACCTTATTTTGAGTTGGTCCTCTGCAAAAACTCTATTTCCAAATAAGTCCGCAGTTATGGGTGCTGCGGGGTGGGCCTCAACATCTCTAGAGGGGTCACACCTAATCCATAGCAACCTTCCGTTTTCATACTCGGGTGTCCATGCATGAACCACTCTCCTACATGGCTCTGTAAACAACACTGCTTGGCTCGGGTGAGAAACCCGCACTGTCTTCTCTTTAGCAGAACCTTAAACACCTTTGAACTGAGAAGCATACTTGCAAAAAGGAAAGAAAATTTCACACATATCCCTTACTTGACCACTGGGAGAATGAGCCTTTTCAAGGGCACAAAAATGCCACCAACATCATTTCCGGAAGGACCGAATTCCCACTCACTCCAAATGGAAGACTTTCCTATTGTGGAAGGGGGCACAGATTATGCATAGCCACTGTCCTTCCGTGGAAATCCACCGAAAACTGGAGATGAGCCTGTACTGCCTGGACTCTGTTGTGCCAAAGCAGAGCTTTGTCTTGCATCTAAGTGATAAAATATTCATTGTCACATCAAGTGGCCATGCTCCACATAACGTGAAATCTTGTGCTAATATGGAAACCTGATATAAAGCCTGAGATGATTTATCAGATTCTTGATTCTATCCCACTAATACCAAATTTAACAAAAGATCCTTCCTCTAATTTTCCTTTATATTCTAAAATATAGAGAATATTTTTAATTACTTTCCCCCCATTGCTCTTAAACTAAGGTTTCTGTGATTTAAACATCAACACGGTATTGATGTTGAAAGTTTGATGAACATATAAATATCAAATAAGTCTGCCAAACCTCAGACTGCCCACAGACCCAGTAAGTAACGGGAGACTTCACTACAGGGAATCAGCCCCCCACCACTCCAGAACGGCCCCTGAAACCTTGAGGAATCACCCCACCGAGAGCCATGCTTCTAAAGTATAGTGAAGATCTGAGCTTCCTTGACCTTATCGGTGTAATTCAGAGTCCCAATTGACGGCAGAGTTGAGCGTTCTCCATCTTATTATAAAATGGGGAGGGTATGTTCACGTCCAAAGTTTAATAATTTCATGGGCCCTCTTTAATGAAGAGCATCTCAGATCCAAGAAACAAGAACTTTCTAAAAGGGAAGATTTTAAACTAAAAAAGACACTATTAAAGCATGGAGGATGGACTAAACATTGTCCTTCTTTTGGCTTTATTAAAAACTCCTCTTTTCCTAAATAAAGGATATAGACTTTAACATTTCCTTTATTTACAATGAGAGAACTTACCATCTGGGAGACTCTGAAGGTAATCCTGACCCCCATGACATTCACTCCCGTAACCCTTGGTGGTCTCTGCAATAATGTGTGTGCGTTTGTTCTCCATCTCCTATTATGTACATGGAAGAAAGTATTAAATCCCTATGGAATTTTCCCCCCTACAATTCCCTATATGTAGCATGGACATTTGAAAACTTTGGGGAAATTAAGATTGGTTAGACTTGAATGATCCATGAAAACTTACCTAGCCTGAGCACCCCAACACCTGGTGGCATGCTCATGTAGCCTGCAGCAAGGCCACTGTCCCCCCCTCCAGCCTGACCCACTCCCATCCACCTTCTGTTCTCTCTTATTTCCTACCCTCCAGACCCTATAATCCATTCCCCTCCTCTTTATGAACCTCATTCTAGCAACCTGGGATTGCTCTTGAAGTTTCCTCATTGATTTCTGTCCTAGGAGCAAATCCTATCATCATTGTCACCATTGATTGTCATCAGTATGTCACCATCTACATATGTATCCACTGCTTTGTTATATCACAAATTTATTTATATGTTTACCATAAAGGAGGCTTTAGGGCTCATTGACTCTTTGTTCTTCTTCACTGGGTAAGAGATAATGGGGCCCTCAGGAAGCTTCAATCTCAGGTGCTGAGAACCAGACACGGATGTGGCCCTATGGAATGAGATCTATTGAGATTACAACACAGAGTCCATTTCAG
>PVKS010040796.1:0-16411 GCA_004027875.1 Aplodontia rufa
TAATATGCAACCAAGACCTAAAGATGAAAATCAAAGCAAGGAACACAACTAAATGCCATCCCCTTTAACATTTCTTCAAAGCAGTCAAAGTTTAAAACACACACACACACACACACACACACACACACATGCACGCACACACACACCCCACAGGGGGGTGGAAATCTGAACAGAGGTGATGACTACAGGGGTTAAAAGAAGCCTACCATGGACAAAGAAAGGGGAGGAATTAATTTTGAGCCAGGCATACTGGTGCATGCCTATAATTCCAGAGGCTTGAGAGGCTGAGACAGGAGGATCACAAGTTCAAAAGCAGCCTCATTATCTTATTGAGGCCTTAAGCAACTTAACCCTATCTCAAAAAAAAAAAAAAAAAAAAAAAAGTCTGGGACATAGCTCAGTGGATAAGTGCCCCTGGGTTCGATTCCTGGTACAAAAAAAAGCCTTTTTTAAAATTAATTAATTTTGACTACAGTAAGTGATGAATGATGGAAAGGGTGAAAGATCAAGTTGAGAAAATCACAGTGAGATTTCCAGGCAGCACAAGAACTGTGCTATAGAATCTGCATGTTTATTGATATTTGCAAACAGGACCTGAGGCAGCCATCTCTGCACTGCCCTAGTCCTAGAGGAGAGAAGAATGAAATCCTCACACAGGTAAAAGCATCACAGCTACATGGAAAGATTCTTTGAAAAAGGTCACCATTGGATTTCATGGACCACAGAAAGGTAGCTATCACTGCTGTCTGCAATCATCTCCCTGCAGTCCCAAATTCTGTTGGAACTGATCTCATTTTGAGATGGGCTAGTATCTGCTTAGGTAATACAGAGTGCATGCCAATGTGACTGCATGGAAAATGAGTGCTGGAAAAGAACAGACTTCATTCACAATGGAAACACCCAAGAATCATAAATTTGTTGTCACTTCCTTATTTAAGTCTTTCAGTGGCTTGCCACTGCACTGGAGATTAAGGGTATGTTTGCCAATGCACTGAGAAATTCAAGCTAGCTCGGGGCTCAGCCTAACCTAGCCCCTATAGAATTCTATTTCAAACCACTCTACCCTGAATTCCAACCACAAGGAAATTATGCTAGGTCCTCAACTCTACAAGGTCCCTTCCCCCTCAAGGTTTTTTTGTTTTGTTTTGTTTGGTACCGGGGATGGAACCCAGGGGCACTTAACCACTACACATCCCCAGCCCTTTTTTTAGTATTTTATTTTGAGACAGGGCTTTGCTAAGTTGCTGAGGCTGTGAACTTGTGATCCATCTTCCTCAGCCTTCTGAGCCCCTGAGATCGCAGGTGTGCACCCCTACTTCAAGCTCAAGGTCTTCTGTCCCCAATGCTCCTGATGGCAAAGGGGAACAGGTGTCGGCAGAGGTGTGTATCCGCATTCACTTTGGTGTCTCAACTCAAGTGTCACTTAAACTTTCCCCCAAGTTCCTATCTGAAAGCTATTCTTTTTGCTCATTATTCTTATTAGACTTTGTATTTCATTGTATTTATTTGCTTACACCTTTTCCTATGGGTAATGAAATTCATAGCTGAGGGAAAAAAAATCTATGAATTCATAGATTAGGGACAGTGGTCCCTGATTTCATCACTTTGTCCCCTGGCTCACAGCTGAATACATCATACAGATGGATGCTCAAAGTTATAATTATTATTAATGATGAATGAATATAAAAGTCTTGCAAATTTGGGCAGCTGGTAATACCCTGGAATCATAGCACAAGAGAATGATGAATGCAATTTTATTTTTCTTGCCCCCAAATTAAATAGTGATCAAAGCTGAGGAAAAATAATTAAATTCCACATTCTAAGGGAAACATACAGGAAATGAAAACACACACCTTTGTAGGGCTTAAGAGGTGGATGAATGTAGCCTCCATCATCTTATTGCCACTTTCCAAAATGTGTGTGTATGCGCGCGTGCACATGCACCCATGTGTGCAAGACTAAAGAAAGAAAATTATCTTATAGGAATAGGAAAGAGAAGCATAGGAAATAAAAGTGCAGAGTTTACAGCCTACTGAAGAGCAGAGTGATGGCACAGGTCTCCAAGAAAATGTCCCCTAGGGAGTATGGGGGCAGAGCCAGGGAGACTGAGAAGAGCCTTTCCAGCTCCTACAGGCAGGCAGCAGAGTGGCTGGTCTGCCTTTGGTGCCTATCCAATCAGGAGAGAAGAGAAATGAGGTGAGATGGCAGAATTTAAAAAGGGGACAATCACAGCTGACTACTGTTTGGCCCACAAATGATACAGGAGCTTCCTAGGGGTCACATGGGCCCCACTGAAGGCAGCCTGGCTTGAACACCTTTGTTTATGACCCAGGCAACAGCACTGCAAAAAGCTCCAGGCTGCACTCTGTACCCAACAAGAGACACAACACTTGGGTACTTGCCACAAGAGGATGACAGTCAGTGCTGGTTTGCAAAGAAGCAATAATGTGCTTAATTAGGGAAGAAATCTTGCCCCTTTCCCTTTTTTCTTTTTTCAGTCCCCTAGTCAACACACCAAAAGAGCAGCTCTCCCTTCAGGGTGAACAAGTCCATCTCCCAAGGCGTGCTAAGGAGGTGTGAGATAAAAACAAAACACTGGGCCCCAGTTCCACTAACTCCCCACCCCTGACTGCCACCAGGAAAGGGAAAAGGTGAAATTTAAGTCAGATACAAAGACAACAGAGCATTAAACTGGTCTTGTGATTACTAAAAATGCAGTAGGACCTATAGATTTTGCCAGAAAGTTTTTAAGGAATTCAAATGATAGTTTCAGCATTAACACATTTTGGTGGAGCAATTATAAAAAAATTAAAATTCTCTCAAGTGAACTGAGCTAAGAATGGTATAGACCAATGGTTCTCAAACCATTTTGTCTCATAACCCCTTGAGTCTCTTAAAATTTACTTAGAACCCAGAGTCCTTATGTGCTTTCTATCTATTGATATTTCTAGCATTAAAACAAATTTTTAGATTTATCAATCCCATTTTTAAATGCTAAAGTACCATGTTTAAAAAATTAAATGTATTTTTCCAAAATAAAAATTTCAGAAGAGTGGCACTGTTTCGCAGATGTGCAAATATCTTTCATTTCTGGCTGAAAACGACTTGACTTGTCCTATCTGCTTCTGCATTCAGTTTGCTGGTATATAATGCTTTTATTGAAGTACATGGAGAAAATCAGACCTCATATAGACTAGACTCAGTTGGAACAAAGAGACGCATTCTAGTGTTCTTTTAAGCCAACTAGAGATAATTGTTGATGTTTATTATGGTTTACATATAATGTGTCCCCAAAAAAGCTTACTTGTAACACAATGCAAGAAAATTTAGAGGTGAAATGATAGAGTTTTAAAGAATCTTAATCTAATCAGCATGTTGATCCCCTGGCAGGGATTCACTGGGATGTAACTATAGGTAAGCAGGGAGGGGGTGGTTGGAACAGGTTGGTCCCTGGGGTCTTGACTTTAGTCTCTCTGCTTCCTGGTTCCCTGTCCTGAGCCACTTTCCTCCACCACCCTCTTCTGCCATGATGTTCTGCCAGAGCAATGGAGTAAGCCACCTATGGACTGACACCTCAAAATCCATGAACCCCTAATAAATTCTTTCTCCTCTAATAGTATTCTTGTCAGGTCTTTTGGTCACAGCAGCAGAAAAGCTGACTAAAACAATACTACACCAAAACTGTAGAGGAGATGATTTCTCAGAGGTAAGACGCAACGTGCATTCTGCAGCCCTGTCAATGAACCTTCCACACTCCTTAATATCACAGCCACCGGTCTCTCTGCATTCTCTGTGGATCTTACCCATCCATGGTTTTGTAGCATCATGCATTGGTCCATCTGGAAAATATTATTTCACTGAGGAGTTACGCAGACTTCACAAATGCTCACCCATTTCATGGTACAACAACAAAAATCACATTTGTTAATACCACCACTAATATCACTGGAAAAAAAAAACATTAAATACTAGGAAGCTGGCAACCTCATGGTAGAGGAGATACAAGTTTTTCAAAATTCTAATACTTTCATAAAAGTTGGAATTTTATCATTGGTGACAATATTTTGTTGTTGTTGTCATTGAAATGACATTCACATGGATAATTTGAGGAGAAAAATAGAAGGCTCCCAAAGACCAGTAAATCTGAATAAACTACCTTATAAACCTAGAGCTTCTAAAGGCATCTTATGAAGAAAGCACGCAGCACAGTTCAGAAATCACAAAATCCCACAAGTTTCTCCTTGGTGCAACCAGAAAGTTAGTTTACAGAGTATCCTCTGAATACTTCTCATTTCTCCTACGTTAAAAAGAAGACTTGACTATTAAAAAGACATGTACTCAATGGGTAAGGTTAATACACCTAATAATATTTAAAAAGACATGTGTTCAACAGTTAAGGTTAATGTAACTAATAATTTTTACTGCTTCATCAATATTCTTAATTAAACTGGTGTGTGTGTGTGTGTGTGTGTGTGTGTGTGTCTTTCTTCTTCTTCCTTTGTTTTTAATGTGAGCACATGGTGGTGAAGAACATAAAGATCTACTAACTCATACCATTTGGTATCCAAGCCTCAATTTGCATATCATGGCACCAGCAGTGCCACCCATCAGTGCTTTTGACCAACAATGCAAATGACAACCCAGTGAAATAGGCAAACTGCATCACAACATCATCATGAAAACAGTCCTGACTCTGTGGACCCCCAAATGTTTCAGAGACCCTCAGGAGTCCACAAATCATACTTGGAGAACCTACCACTACCTAGGAGCTAACTCTGAATGTATAAGTGTAACATGTCTTTGTGGCTGCACAACTCCACAAATTACATGGTTCGAGGATAGGAATACTTTCTAGCTGATGCACACTGCATTTGGGACCTGGCATTTTACCTGAAGCCACAGATCCAGGCTTGTGATGTGCAGGACCAGGTGGTACTTTTCCATAAAGCACCATGATTCTTTGGTCAGAGGAGTGGTGACAAGAAGGGGTGACCAGAAGCTTTAAGGAAGATTATCAAACTTAGAGTTCACTTACACAGAGACACAGATCAGATTTTAGCATTTCATGAAACTTAAGTTTGCTCAACCCCTTAATGCTTCATTATTCACATTTTTTTCCCCAGGTTCTGCCTTCAACGCCTTTCATTCTGACCTACTGCTGCAACTGTGAGGTCACTGAAGCTTCAGCAATTTATGACAGTGTCCCAGACTGAGTGCCTCTGGCATCAGCCCAGGACTGCTTTTATCATCTTCTCTTATTTATTGCACCTCTTCAAAACTGTCCCTTCTTTCACACATTGACACATATTTTTCAATTGTATATTTTACCTTTCATATACTTTTATGTTCTAAAATGCTATTCTATCTTTCTGCTTTGTATAATATGTCATTTGCTTGCACTGCTGCCATCACAGTGGGATGTTTTAATGCACTCAAATATATACAGTAGATCCTAAAAAACAGCACTGCCCTTCCCCCACTCTAGGTCTTATATAAAATGCAGGTCTTATTCCTGGCAGTTACCTAAAATGTTTATCTTCCTATGAAAAATATTTTTGACTGTGAATATATTTTTAATAGAAAATCAAAGCTGCCATTATACATGAAGGTCTGCAGGCATGAGTAATTACATACACCTCTCAGTCAGAAAATCTTGTAATACTCTGTGCATAGGAAGATGGTCCCTAGGTGGACAGAGGCGATTCAGAATCAAACTCATCATTTCAATCTTGTACCAAAACAAATTTTCCTATCACCTGGAAGGCTACACACCCCAGGCTTCAAAAACATAAGTTAAAAATGTGCAACTTCGTTCTCACAAAAAAATAAAACCTCAATTTTCTAAGAAAATTGTTTCACAAACTTTTGCTCTATTCAGTCCTTAGATTTGTATGGAATTTATGTATAGAAAGGAAATTGTTAAAATGCTACTACGTCTTTCTACTGGCTTTCAAACAATATTATGGTTCATAACAAGAGATTCATAAAATTTGATCATTTTCCAATGACAGAAGGCTAATGCACATTATTGATGTAGTTTAGGTGCTCAGAAATCCAAGCCACAATTCACAAAGCAAGTGAATTCAACCTCTGGGGCTGAATCTATCAAATCTTATGACTGAAATCAAGCTGACATTTCCTCCAAATCAATTAAAATAAAGCAGTGTTTAATATGAAAACCTACATGAAGCAAGTTTTGGATGCAGGAATGCAAAGATAATGCTCTAAAGGACCAGAACAATTTTTCCATCAGATTAATAAACCATGTATGAAAATATTAACAATTCCACCAACGACGAGAAGAGTTACCTTGAAAACACAAGACAAGGTTGCCCAGTTTTTGAACCCACACATTTATCACCTATTCCTACTCAGAATCCCACTGAAATAAATAACATATACATTTTCTAAAGTACACAATAACACAAGAAATGCCATTAAAAGTAGAACATTTCTAGAAAACAGGAAGATAAGATTGTAGGAAAATGTGAATTGACTTGAATCGTCATATTCAATCAAATTGTTCACATACTTCTTAGAAAAGTGGACACCACCAAGCACAGAGAAGCAGAGGTTCAGAAGAACAGTGGGGAAGGATAACAACTCCTAATTCAACGGCAATCCACTCAGGGCTTTGGTCAGCTGTCTCTAAAAGAGCTGCCAAGGATCCTCCCCTCCCAGCACTCACTCCCCAGGGAACCCTTCCCCCTGTGCAGGCTGGACCTGGTGCCTGGACTCTAATGAACTGAAATAGGTACAAGTGATGTGATTTTCCCTTCTGAGATGAAGTTAGAAAAGACAGACCTCTGCGGCTGGAGCAGTGGCTTAGAGGTTGTACCACTTGCCTGCCATGCGCAAGTACACGGGTTCAAACCCCAGCACCACATACACAAGGCAGTGCCGGAGCAATGAAAGCCACATGAAAAACTAAATAAAGTTCATTCTCTTTCTCTCTCTTATTCTCTCATTGCCCTTCTTGCCCTTCTTTCTTTTTTATTAAAGAGAGAACAGTGAGAGAGAGAGAGAGAGAGAGACTGAGAATCAATTTTTATTGAGTTTTTCACATGGCTTCATTGCTCTGACACTTAGATGTGTACGTGAGTGCTGGGGTTTGAACCCGTGTACATGCGCATGCTGGGCAAGCACCATAACCACAGAGCCCCCACTCCAGCCCTTCTTCTTTAAAATAAATAAATAAAACTGACTTCTGTCTTACTGTCATGTGCATAATTCCCCTCTCCACCCTCCCATTCTGTCTGACCTCTGCTACCATCCACACATCTCTTCTTGAGTGTGACCCTCCTACTTCCCCATCACAAGGGTCTTGTGATTACACTGAACCCACCTGACTTTAAGATCCTAAATTTCATCACATCTGCAAAGTCCCTTCTGCCTCGCAAGGGTTCCAGGGTCAAAACCAGACATTTTCAGGGTTGGGGGAAGACACTGTCCTGTCCACCACACTCACCTTCCACTTCTGCTGTGATCTGTTCCCTCTTCCTGTCAGAACACACCTCTTACGTTGCCTCCCTCCCACTCACTATGGCCACACCAGGCTTTTCCATACCTTAGTTCTACCCAAGTCTTTCCCAACTTAGGGACTTCTTGTTCCTCTCCAAATGCTCTGCCTCCAACAAAGAACTGGCTCCTTATCATTAGGTCTCAATTAAAATGTCACCTCTTCAGAGAGGTCTTCTGTGATCCCAAATTACTGTTTTTCATATCACCCTCTTCTGTTACTTTGACAGGACTTATGATATAAAAGCTGTCTTGTCATTTTCTTCTGGCACTTCTTTGATATAAGTTCCATGAAAAAATAGGGTCCTGGTTTGTCATGTTCACCCCTACATGCATAGGGTGTAGAATACTATAGGAGATTTAGCACATGCTCAAACACTTGTCAAATCAATCAGGTGCAATAAAAAGTACTCCGAGTTCGACTGCTTGCAGTGGGAGAACTGTCTGGGATGGGGTGGGTCCTATGTTTCTGGGAGAATTGGAGGAACAATGCTGCCATTTATTGAAATACAGAATTCTGAAGGAAAAAGGGGATGATCAGAACTGTAGTTTTAGGTACATTAAGTAGAAGGTCCTGTGAGACATCCGAGTGGAGAAGTAGACAGATCATTATTAGATAGGCCTGTCTTTCGAAACAAAGACCAAACCTTGAGGATTTGAAGAGTCAGGGAATGCAAATGGTAAGTTTAAATGATCAGAAGTGAACAAAACCCTCCCAGGGAGAAAGTACTGCTCACTTTGAGACATGGGGCTGAAGATAAGCCCACTGGACCTCCAACGGTAAGAGGCTGGGTAAAAGAGGAGCGAACGAGAGAGGCACTGAAGCGAGGGAAGGAATCCCTGGCATGCCAGAAGAGTATTTTGAACATATTTCTGAAGGGAAGAGACAGAACAAAGGCATCCCAGAACCGATCTAGTGCCTTCTCACATGCACTCCGAAGTATTCACTCACTGTCCTTTTTGGGAGCTGGCAATTCAGTGGCGGTGCTCCAACAGGGTGCTTCAAACACAGGTACATAAAGATGGAAGCAGCTGCCAGGTAATTACAGCTTCCATTAAAAATGGGTGTGGGGCAGGTGGAGGGGAGAACAGAATAGCAAATGGTTCACTACAAAAGGAGCATGCTAAAGGGTCTTGGCATGAGCCGGACGTGGTAGCGCACGCCTACGATCCCAGCAGCTTGGGAAGCTGAGGCAGGTGGATCACGAGCCCAAAGTCAACCTTAGCAACTTGGTGAATCCCTGTCTTAAAATAAAAAATAAAAATAAAAAAGATATGAAAAGGGCTAGGGATATTGCTCAGTGGTGAAGCATCCCTGGGCTTAATTCCCAGCATGCATAAATAAACAAAGAAACAAATAAACTTCTCTTGGCCTATCTGATAATTCTTCTTCTCCTTCCCATTGATACCTGTGGCTTCAAATGAACACAGGATTAAAAAAAAAAAAAAAACAGAAACAAGAATGCGACATGTGGCAGCTGAGTAATGGTACCACAAACATGCCTGCAACCAAAGTCCCAAAACCTGTGAATATGTTACCTTAAATGGTAAAGGGATTTTGTAGATGTCCCTTTGAAATAAAGCCATTTTTAAAAAAATAAAGACACAGAAATGAGAAAATTATCCTGAATTATCCAGGTGGGGGCCAATGTAATCACAAATGTCCATACAGGAGAATCCTTGATATGGGAAGATTATCCAGAGGAAGGCTCTGTGGCAACAGAAACAGAGGGGGAAGAAAACAATGTGATGCAGGGACCAAGCCAAGGACTGGGGAAAGCTCTAGAAACTGAGTCAGGCCACAGATTTTCCTTAGAGGGTCCAAAAAGAGCAAGCCCTGCAGACCCCTTCATCTCAGTCCAGTGAGTCTTCTGACCTCCAGAAAATAAAATAACAAGTCTGTGCTCTTTTGAGTCATCAAGTTTGTGGTAATGTTACAGTGCCAATAGGAAAATAACATAGGACACACACTGAAGAGGCTCAGGATGGGTCTCAACGCAGCTACTAAGGAGGCTTAGGAAGGGTCTCAATGCAGCTACGCTTGCTTCCAATATTTCCTTTAACAGATAACAATCAACATCCCAGGTTTTGAAAACATCCTTTTCCTACCACCTACCCTGACTGAGCTGATCAGCACCAGAGGTCCGATGACTTCTTCAGAGACATTTGCTCTAGGAATCGACCACTCACCCCGCTCGGGGGAAAGCTTGACAAAACCAGCCAGCCACGCTCGTCCAACTTGATCCTCCTTTCACAAACCAAGAATCACCAACCAAACGAGGAAAATCAAGGGAGGCTAAACAAGGAAAAGCAAAGGCTGAATGAGAAGAAAATTAATTGGAAAAAAATGATCTCCAGGGAACCACATTTAAAAAGAACCTCATTTTGCTACATGGACCAGATAGTTTTGGCCTCAAATATTTAAAGGTAGCCATCATCAGTTAATCACATCAGACAGACACACACAAAAATATGGGTATGACATCTTCCAAAAGTCATCTGTGTGACTCCTGCCAGACCAATCAGAATAAAAGAAAATTTGGAATTTAGTTTTCCACATAGTCCTGAAGGTACTTATTCTCCAAGCACCAATTAAATCTAAATCCTAATGTATCTTAACCATAATAATATTTTTTTAAAGAGAGAGATGGACAGTGAGAGAGAATCAATTTTATTTGGTTTTTCTTCTGGTTTTCATTGCTCCAACACGTTGTTGTATGTATGTGGTGCATGCCAGGCAAGCGCTGTAACTGCTGAGCCATCACTCCAGCCCCCATAATAACACCTTTAATGACGCTATATGATGTCATCAGAATTGTTTTTTTTCTCTTATCTTATTAATATGTCATTGGATACTTA
Organism: Aplodontia rufa; assembly: GCA_004027875.1. NCBI lineage: Eukaryota > Metazoa > Chordata > Mammalia > Rodentia > Aplodontiidae > Aplodontia > Aplodontia rufa. The sequence goes on from PVKS010040796.1 coordinate 10,378, forward strand.
AAAGAACATGCAGCATTTATAAAAGCACATAAACATTTTTGCATGATGAAAATACAGAATGATTAACTAGGAATATCCAGGAATTTTCCATTGAAGCAAGCCCATCCACCCCCCCTCATACTCTCCTCCCAAAAATAACCATTATCCAGATTGTTTTGCTATCTTGTCACTTTAAAAGCTGGCTTTTTAACTCGTGTGACTGTTTCAACAACATACTGTTCAGTTTTGCTTAGTTTTGAGCTTTAAAAAAGTAGTCTCAAACTAAGTAGTTTTCTAGCACTTCCTTCTCCAAAGTGTTTTAAAGATTTTGCTTCATGTCCTACCAATCATTTGTTTTTATGTACTGCCTAATACTTTGTACTGAAAAAACACAAATTATTTGTCCACTTTTTCTGTCAGTTGTGATCTGAATTATTTCCATTTTTTGTTGCAGAGAGTTCTGATGCTAGAACATTCTTGTAAAAGTTCCTTGGTCCACAGATACAAGAGACTCCTGGAGGGGGTTGGAGCAGTGGCTCAGTGGTTATGGCGTTTGCTTGGCATGCGCAAGTACATGGGTTCAAACCCCAGCACCCACGACACCACTAAGTGTCGGAGCAAGGAAGGCCATGTGAAACACTCAATAAAAATTGTTTCTCTCTCTCTCTCTCTGTCCTTCTCTCTCTCTCTCTCTTTTTTTTAGAGAGAAAGACAGTGAGAGAGAGAGAGAGATACAGAGACAGAGACAATTTTTACTGAGTTTTTCACATGGCTTTCGTTGCTCCTACACTTAGTTGTGTACGTGAGTGCTGGGGTTTGAACCCCTGTACTTGTGCATGCCAAGCAGAGCAAGCACTGTAACTGCAGAACCACCGCTCCAGCCCCTGTCCTCCTCTCTTAAAAAAAAAAAAAAGAAAGAAAGAAAAGAAAAAGAAAAAAAGAGAGGTTCCTGGAGATTATGAAAAGAAGGGCTGGGCCATGGGGTATAATTATTTTAAACTTGATCAGTCAATCTTGAATTGTTTTCCAAAATGGCATTATCTGTTTATACCCTCTCTAGAAAAATGTAAAAGTTGCTCCACATACTCACCAATCCTTAGCATTAACAGATTTTTCTTTTTTCTTTTCTTTTCTTTTCTTTTTTTTTTTTTGAAGAGAGGGGAAAAAGGATGGAGAGAATGAGGGGATCAATTTTATTTTTTCAGCTGGCCTTCGTTTCTCCATTTAGGTGTATATATGGTTCTGGGATTTGAACCCGGGTCCTCGCGCACACCAGGCAAGCGCTCCAACCGCTGAGCCACTGCTCTGCCCCAACTGATTTCTTAAATTTTGCCAGTTTAGGGTTTCCAATGGGTAGCCAGCTCACAAGGGTATTAATCTGAATCTCGAGCTCAATGATGCAATCACAGTTCCTCTGTCTATTGGTCCTACATGAATCTGATGTTTTCACCCATTTTCTTTTGAATCGTTTTCTTACTCTTTTGTAGGTAGGTGGTGTTCTTCACATTTTCAGGAAAACAAAACCTTAGTCAATTTTATGTATTATAATCTCTCAATTCACGGCTTGTCTTCTCATTTATGGAACACTTTGATGCATTTAAGTCCTCAGTTTTAACATAATAAAAATTTTACACCTCTTTTGTGAGGGTAGGTAGAAAGACAGCCTTTCATTTCACTTTGTAATAGCTTTCAAGTTTTGCTTTTGAAATTTACAGCTGTAATCTGTCTAAAACTGTTTTTTGCTTATGATGGGAGGTAGGGTTCTTTTACATGGCTCGACTATCTCTTCAGACCCTCCTTTCCCACCGTCTTGCCTCAGTTCTGTGCACTGCTAGAACGGGGCAGGGCGGGGCGTTCCTCTGCTCCGTGCCTACTGCTGTGCCACCTTCATTACCTAGACTCCATGATGCTCCTTTTAAAAAAGAAAAAGAAAAAAAAAAAGATCGGGTGTGAGTTAACTTTCCTTACTCACACTGATACTTCTGGTTCTGGTACTAAGTCCCATGTAATAGGAGAAGCACACTCTCTTTATTTTCTAGAATAATTTGCTGAGGATTTGAAGAGCGTATTCCTTGAAAGTTTGGTAGAATCAAACAGTGAAAACCACCAGAGCCTGGTGTTCTAACTAATTTTGACTTCCAATTTCTTCTTGCCAATTTTGTAAATTATGCCTTCCTAGAAATTCTCACATGTCATCTGTTATCACATTCATCACCCTGATGATGTTCATAGCATTCTTTAATGACCTTTCAGATCTCTCCTGGACATGGAATGACAGTCCTCTTTTCTTTCCTACAACTGTTTGTTCATACCTTTTCATTAGTTCTTTTAAAGAATCAACTTTTGGCTTCAGGGGACTTCTTTATTTTCTGTTTCACTGATATCTGCTCCTACCTATACTATTTCCTTCCCTCTACTTTAGGGGAGTGATTATCCTATTTGTCTTCTAAATTCCTTAAGCTGAATGCTTAGCTCATTTTTCTATATATGTAAATTTTGCTTTTTAAAACCTGTAGGTTTTTAACTAAAAAAAGTAGTCATTTTAATATCTATCATGACTTTTTTGCCACTACTTTTGTATTGATCACCTTGTTTATAGTGTTGTTCTTCTTTTCCTTCCTCCTCCACAATGGTGGGAAACTTATCCAACCATGCCCAGCATCAGCTTAAATTTGTCTGTGCATATTAACTGAAGGTAAACATCATCTTCACCATCTCACAGACACTGCATGGACTTCAGAACACTTTAATTCACTTCCCTCCCAATTCACGTTACTGCATCCAAATATGGTGCTCAATATATTCTAGTCCTACCTCTGTCCCCCCCCCCCACACCCACACACAGATAGATGCACATCTTAAAATTCTACTGGTAGTGTGCTGTGCTTCATGAATCTGAAGAGGAGTCTTGATTACCCTTCTGTTCTGGAAAACTGGCGCCATTCTGTTAAAATCACTTTACCTCTATTTTCTCTCTCATTGTTTTCTGGCCCTTTTCACTAGAACCTTCTTATCTCTTAGCATTTCTTTCATATTCTCTATCACTCTTTATTACTATATAATTATATTATGCTATATATATATTATATGCAATTATAAATAAGACTGTCTGCTTTCTTGCTATTTTCTTTAGATATATTTCAGTAACTAGTTCTCTTCAGGTGTAACTAATCTCTAATTTAACCCATTTAGTCCACTGAGTATTTTATTTCAACAGTTACATTCTTAGAAGCTACATTTTTTTCACATTCATTCTCAATAACTTCTAACTGCCGCTCATTTTTGTGACAACATCCTTTACATCTTTATTTATTTTAGTTTTAGATTCAGGTAACATGCTTAGACAGGTGTTTTCTCACATAATTGCATAACAGTTATAGAATAACAACCCATACACCCTGAGTTACCAAACATTGGATTTATACAACTTCAGGTTCCAAAAAGTAAATAAAAAAAAAAATTGAAAATGTCACATGTGTACAACTACATAAATTAAGAAATGTGTGGCAGATATTAAGTAACATGCCCTGTCAGCTTCACAGATACAGAAGGGACATAAGACAAACTCAGGCCCTATTTTCTTTATATTCATAGTACTCAGGATGGAGGAAAGACAATAAGCAACTGATTACGACTATTTATAGTTCTTCTAACTTCTTTTCACCTTATTTTCTCAAAAAAGCAAAAAAACCCAAACAAACAAACAAACAAAAACAAAACAGATGTCTGGAGCAAAAGAAAATAAAAATTAATAAAAACCAGGAGCTTAAAGGAAAATTTTGTATATGCCATTTCTATGTCCTTTTTTATTTTTAACCTCAGAATTTTATGCTGTGGGTAAAGTCTATTTTCCTTATGGTTTTTAATTTTAATAGCTGAAGAAAAATTGCTAGTTATACTTGGTAGCAGTATGTAAAGGAGGTCAAACTGTGGGATCAATGGCATTTCAAGTGAGCCTAGAAATTTTAAAAAGTAAAAATGTTCTCTCACTGGAAAAAAAAAAACCTGTATTTTATCTGGACCTTCTCTACACATATACTAAATCATTTTTTCACCCTGTATTTCCTTCATTGAGACATAATATGTGCATTAATTAGGTAGAGCAGAGCAATTCAACACATGAATACAAAGATCAAATCAGGGTAATAAGCTCATCCAACTTTTTTTTTTTTTTTAAGAGAAAGGGACAGTGAGAGAGAGAGGGAAAAATCAATTTTTATTTAGTTTTTCATGTGGCTTTCATTGCTGTAACATTTTGTTGTGTATGTGGTGCTGGGATTTGAACCTGTGTACTTGCGCATGCCAGGCAAGTGCCATAACCACCGAGCCACTGCTCCAGCCCCACATCCAACTCTTAAAACATTAATCATTTCTATGTGACAAGTATGTTGTTAAAAGTTTATGCTTGAGGGGCTGAAGAGGTTATGATGCTTGCCTGGCATGCGCAAAGGACACAGGTTTGAACCCCAGCACCATGTACACAACGAAGTGTTGAAGCACCGAAAATAACGTGAAAAACAAAGTTTATGCTTGAGATTAGACTTTTTAAGCATACAGTATTTTAAATTTGGCAGGCAAGGATTTTGTTCTGTGGAATCCTCAGACAAACAAATCATTTGCAACACAGCCATATCTTCTGTGTGAATCTGGATCTGGACATCAAAGGCTTAACACTGCACATCGACAGTTTTATTCATTCTTTGCATAGTCTTTTTCTATATAGAAGACTTTCTATAGTTTTGTTATGTCTTTCCATTGTGTTTTGTCTTACTTTTATTTTTTTTTTTTTTGTCTTTGCTCATGCAACATTCCAAAGAGGGCCTTGTGGGAAGAGGAGGCAGGGAAGGGTAGCTGGTCTTCCTCTATTCTGGATTAGAGTTGTTTCCTGGATGTACTCAATAATTTTGCCAAAATGGCAGCGATCAGTATCCCAGCGGCAATAGAGCATGTGCTAAAGTCTTTGCAAACCTCACAAACCACCAGATCTCGGATGATGAAATGTACTTTCATTAGCCTACAGAGAGGATGACGGCACAGACTTTGGCAGCACGTTTTCATGAAGTTGCAAGATACCAAATCGAACTGTCTTATGAATCTCAAGAGTATATTTTACCAAAATGCAAGTTAGGTCCTCAACATACTAAAGATTTTTAAATTTTAGTAGAAACAAAAATAACTCCAAATATTTTTATTATGATTTAGAAATAGATACTGTTGGAATTATACAAAAAAAATTCACAAAAGTTAGACATGATTCAATCCTATTCAATCCTCTCTCACTGCTGATTTATATAGGAAAGCCAAACAGCTCCACACGGCACATGCCAGACTTCTGCATCCTAGACATTTGCTCTGCCCTAGACATACACGTATTATGTTTCTACTTCTGCCAAAGCAGCTACTGTGGATGTACCAAGACTTTTACTACTCTAACTCAGACTATGTGGGTAACAAATATCTGCCAGTGAGTAGCAGCAGAACACTGATTTTCTAGCTAAATGAAATACTTTTCATTAAGTTCACAAGAAGAAACAAATTTAATAAAGAACTCAATATTCAAAAAAGTACTTTCTCAGCTATAAAAACTACAGCAATTATACTACTGATTGCTCCTTGTGTATCCTATTACACAATTGCCAAAAAATGAATCAGACTAGCAAGAAATGAGTCTTATTTTCTACATTTTTTATGAATCACTGTAAACTTTAATACTTAGTTCAAATAATTATTTTGTTGAATGAATGAACGAATTTGACATTTTCTAATTAGTACTAATAATTATCACACCAACAAATACTGGTTGCTTACAGTGGTCAGACAGTTCTAGATACTTCATGTGGGCTGATCTCTTTAATCTTATCAACAGTGCTATGAACATTATGATTTCCATACCTTGGATAATCTACATATCATAGGTTTGTTGAGATGAAATAACATACTAGAGCAATTTAAAACAAAATCAAGAGAGGGCCACCAGATGGGAGAAACTACTAAAAATAGAACTAAAGTAAAGCAAGAATGCTGGAGGCATAGGAGGGAGTATTCAGCAGACTCA
>PVKS010040797.1:0-16490 GCA_004027875.1 Aplodontia rufa
ATCATTCACAGTGTCAATATGGAACTATAGCATTCTAAATATTTTTGCATTTTTTATTTTTTAAAATCATTGTGTATATTTATTTTATTTAAAAAAATCATTTGTATTTATTTTTTAAAACTTTTTTTGTTTTTGTCCTATGCTTTCGTGTTTTTCATTATTTTCCATAATTGTGATTAAATTTCCTATTCAGATTCCCAGGGTACTTTTAAAAATGATTATAACAGGGCTGGAGTTGTGGCTCATCAGTCGCAGCACTTGCCTGGCATGCACCAGGACCCAGGTTCAAACCCCAGCACCCACGTACACAACTAAGCATCAGAGCAACAAAGCCATGTGAAAAACTCAATAAAAATTGATTCTCAGGGTTGGGGATTTAGCTCAGTGGCAGAGCGCTTGCCTAGCACCCAAGGCCCCGAGTTTGGTCCTCAGCCCTGAAAAAAAAAATTGATTCTCCTCTCTCTCTCTCTCTCTCCTCTTTAAAAAAAAAAAGTTTAAAAAATAAAAAACAAAGGTAATATGATATTTCAGTCAATTTCTCTGCAACATGTTCTTCCTGAGTAGCAGCGGGTGGCGGCATGAATTTGTCTGCCGCTGAGCTACACATCCAGTCCTTTTTATATTTTATTTTCTGACAGTAGCCCAAGTTGTGAAGTAGCCCAAGTTGGCTCTGACCTTGCAATTCTCCTGCCTCAGCTGCTACATCTCTGGGATTGTAGGTGTGCACCACTTAGCCTAGCTTGATGGCCGATGTTATAGTAACCTTAGGCATTGTTTCACACAAAATTCCAAAATATTTATTACCTATATGTACTATGATTTTTTTTAAAGAGAGAAGGACAGTGAGAGAGAGAGGGAGAGACAGAGAGTCGATTTTTATTGAGTTTTTCGCAAGGCTTTCATTGCTCTGAGACTTAGTTGTGTATGTGCCTGCTGAGGTTTGAACCCATGTACTTTTGCATGCCCAGCAAGTGCTGCGCCACCGCTCCAGCCACCAATCTTTACTTTTTAATCTACTTTACCTGTCAATCAAATTTATTGTCTCCCTTCCATATTTCCAACAGTTTGTGCTTTCTCCATTTTAAAGTGATATTATGAAGTGTAAAAACCACGTGGCTGTTGAGATGATAAATAAAGAAACTTTCTTTGTGTTCTTTGAATTATTTTCTTGGTCTAGATTTTCCAGAGGAAACGGGCTTTCAAGCCCTGTTGTCCTTTTACGGATTTGACAAATGTGTACTGCTGGCTGCTAGTTTCCCCGAATCCTGCGTGGCGACAGGAGTTTAACAATCCATCTATATATCAGAATAGAAGTGTGAGACTTTTTAAATTTTTCTTTGATTTCTTTGTGGTTGACCTGTTCCCTGTAGGTCTGACAACCAGTTGAATTTTCTTTTTCATATGTGGATTGTCAGTTCTTGTCCTTTTGTGTTTTCTATATTTTAAACCGAAGGGCTTAATCTTGGCCAGATCTCACAATGCAGGAATTAAGTTTCTGTTGGTTCTACCACAAATCACCTCACTGAAGAAGAGGACTCCAGCCCTCCACAAGAGACATTTACCCAGCCAGCCCTTTGCTGCTCTTCCAAGCCTGGGCAGACCTTTCACACACAGCCTGAGCAGGTCCTACGCAGCCTCAAGCAATAGGGTTTTATTTTGTTTCTTTGCTTTTGTTTTTGTTTTATTTTGGGGGGTAGTGGTGAGATTTTAGTGTATTTTGACTGAAATATAGGAAACAGTGGTGCCCAGTGAGAAAATGTGGCATGGATAGAGTCCTATTTCAAAGCCTCCCAGAGAAAGGGATAGGGTGAGGAGGGAGGGCGGGTTTGGGGAGCTGGGACTCTTCCCAGCCTGCATGCACGAGTGGCCCCGTCCATTTACAGTGTCCCTTACTATCTGTAGGGTCAAAAGGAAAGACCTCTCTTTTGTTTCGGATACAGTAATTTGTGTCTTCTCTCTTTTTTTCCTTGGTGAGCCTGGCTAGAGGTTTATTTACCTTTCAGTTTTATTCTTTTCTGAGCTAACTTTGTTCACTGGTTTTATTACTTTCTGTTTTCAAGTTCATCGGTTGTTCTATTTTCAGTATTTTTTTCCTGCCTGCTTTAGGCTGAACGTGCTCTTTTTTCCTCTAGTTTCCCAGAGCAGAAGTTTAGGCGATTTATTTTCTTTTATTTGGCACTGGGAGCTGAACCCAGAGGTGCTTAACCATTGAGCCACATCCCCAGCCCTTTTCACTTTTCACTTTGAGACAGCGTCTGGCTAAGTTGCTTAGGGTTGCTGAGGTTGACTTTGAACTCATGATCCTCGTGCCTCAGCATCCTGCACTGTGCCTGTCTTAGATGTTTTATTTTATTTTTTCTTTTTAAGAGAGAGGGAGAGAGGGACAGTGAGAGACAGGAGAGAGGAGGGAGAGAGAGAAAGAGAGAATCGATTTTTATTTAATTTTTTCATGTGGCTTTCTTTGCTCTGAGACTTCATTGTGTACATGGTGCTGGGGTTTGAACTCACATACTTGCACATGCCAGGCAAGCGCTGTAACTGCCAAGCCACTGCTTCAGCCCCTAGATGTCTGATTTTATACTTTTTTTTTTTTTTGAGAGAGAGAGAGAGAGAAACAATTTTATTTAGTTTTTCATGTGGCCTCCATTGCTCTGACATTTCAGTTGTGTACGTGGTGCTGGGGTTTGAACCCGCGTACTCATGCATGCGAGGCAAGCGCCATAACCGCAGAGCCACTGCTCCAGCGCTACACTTTTTTTTTTTTAAGAATCATGCTTTTTGTGGGGGCAGTACTGGGGATTGAACCCAGGATCTCTAGCATGCTCCTTCACTGAGCTACATCACCTCGATCTCTCTTTAAAAGAAAAACATCTAATGCTATGCATTTTCCTCTAAGCATTACTTTTACTGCATTGCATAAAATTTGAAAAGTTGTTTGCTCATTTTCATCGGGGTCAAAATATTTGTAAATTTCTCTTGAGACTTCTTTGACACATGAGTTATTAAGAAATACATTGTTTAATCTCCAATCCTTCGGAGATTTTCCAGATGTGTTTCTGTTATTTCTGGTTTAATTCTGTTGCAGTCTGAGGACTCACTTTGCTTTCTGCTCACTTAAATCTGTGCGGTGCATGGTGTGGTCTCTTGGAGGATGTGTCTCACTGTTCTGGGGTGGAGAATTCTGTCAATCACATCCAGCTGCCCAACGCTGCTGTGCAGGTCAATGAAGTCAGTGCTAATTTTCTGTCTGCAGGGTTTGTCGGTGCCCAAGGGAAGGTTGTTAAAATGCGTTCTTGTGACAGTGGACTTGTCGAATTCTCCTTGCGTTGCTCTCATTTTTCGTCTCTCGTGTTGGATGGGTGCAGGGTAAGATGGTTCTGCCTTCCTTGAGGTCTGGCCACGTGAACGGTGTGTGATTTTCTCTTTTATTTGTTCGACACAGCCGTACGTACTGGAGGGAATCTGCAGTTTGGTCCACCCCTTTCTACCCATCTGGGTCTTTATGTTTATAGAGGGTCTCTTGCTTGATTAGGTCTTGTTTTTTTATACTCTGACAATCTCTGGCTTTTAGTTGTGTGTTGGAACCATTCATGAAGTGACTTTTTTAAACAGTTGGATTGATACCTGCGGTGCTCGTACCCATTCTCCTTTGTTACACTTTGTGTCTTTCCCTTTTGCCTCATCCATTCAAATAACTACTTATCAGTATTTCCTCGGCTAAGCCATCAGCCGATGTCTTGTCTAGCTGTATATGCAGTAAAATATACTTCCCGCTGGGTGCAGTGACCACGCCTGTCACCCCAGGTGCTTTGGAGGCTGAGGCAGGAGGTTCGAAAGTTCAAGGCCAGCCTGGGGCAACTTAATGAGATCTCACCTTGCGATAAATCATTTTTAAAAAAGGTGCTTGCTTAGCATGTGCAAGGTCCTAGGTGGGGAGGTGAGCTGGTGGAGGTCTGCGGTGTGGACCTGGGCTTCCTGCTTGGGAAATCCAGAGGCCCGAAGGCTGGGTGGCTTTGAGGAGGTTGGAACACAGCTGCAGTTTCCAGGCCCAGGTTAAGCTGCAGCTTCCTGCCCCCAAGCGCCTCCACGCCCTCCCCAAGCCAGTCTGCCAGTCATTTTCCAGGGAGTGATTGCTCTGTGACTCAGTTGACCAGCTGGATCAGAGCACTCAAGGGGCCTCCGGTGACAACGGGATCCAAACCCATTAGGTTCAGGACCTTGACTCCCAAAAGTTCTTTCTGTTTCTTCTGAATTATCCTCAGAAAGAGGAAACCACACAGGCAGAATCTTCTGCTGCAATCACGCCCTAAAGGTCAGCTAGGGAATCATCGGGAAAGGCAGCGAGGGTCCTACCCCTCTGCTTGGGACTTTACCGCCATGGTTAATCAAGGTGAATTTCAGTAGTGTGTGACTTGCGAATAAATTCCCTGGCACTTGGAACTGAGGTCCCCCATGCTTGGAAAATGTCCCCCTGAAGTGTGGTGGTGTGGGGCTGACGTTGTCAGCAGAGGGTGGAGGAGCAACCGGTCTCCACTGCACATCAGAGTTTGTTCTGATCGCCCTCCTGCTCCACGTGTGGCATGGGGGACCCCAAGACGCAACTCCACGGAGACGTTAGTCTCCCCAGTTAATCTACAAATCCGGTGAATTCCAAGTGCCTCCTGGATTTTCATGGGAGGTGGCCATGCACATCAGTGGGAGAAGAGTTTAGTCACGGGTGTGTGAACATCATAACAATTCAGCTCAATCTCAAACAGTCCTCAAAAGGATATTCCAAGGGCCGGAAAGGTGGCTCAGTGGTTATGGCACTTGCCTGGCATGTGCAAGTATGCAAGATTGAACCCCAGCACCACGTACGCAACAAAGTCTCGGAGCAATGAAAGCCACATGAAAAACTAAATAAAATTGATTCTCTCTCTCCCTCTCTCGCTGTCCCTCTCTCTTTATAAAAAGTATATTCCAGATAGAATGAGACTAGATGTGGAAAGCAAAGTTTTAAAACTTTCTTTTTGGGAAAAAAATATATTTTAAAGACATGGGATAAGGTTAAATTTCTTTGATCAAGACATAAAAGCACAAACCATAGAAATGTGATAATATATTACTATATAAAAAAATTAACTTCATAGTACAGGTCTAGGGATGTGGCTCAGGAGTAGAGTGCTTGCCCAGCAGGCTGGAGCTTCTGAGTTCCATTTTTAACACCACACCCACAAAAATGTACAAGACAAGTCTCAAGTTATTGAAAAATACTTGCAATGCAGAAAAGTCACAAAGAACTATTATCCATAATATGAGACTCTTACAAATTAAAAATAAGATAAAGACATGGAGCTGGAGCAGTGGCTCAGCAGTCGGAGTGCTTGCCTGGCTTGAGCGAGGACCCGAGTTCAAACTCCAAGCACCACATACATAACTGTTAGAGAAGCAAAAGCCAGATGAAAAAAATAAATAAAATAGATTCTCTCTTTTTCTCTGTCCCTCTCTCTTAAAAAAAAGATAAATACAATTAAAATGGGCAAGAAACATGACCTGGCCAATATCCAAATAAAAAGACTCCAAACCTTACTTAATCAGTGAAATTCAAATTAAATAAGTGATATTTCTTCATAGTCAGATTAATGAAAATTATTAAGTGTGGTAACATCAGGTGAGAGTGAGGATTTGGCCAAAGCACTTTTATGCACTCTTGGTGGGAGTGTGAATTGGTGTAACCGTTTGGAGACAGCCTGGCTACCTCTAGGAGAGATGAAAATGCCCTGACCCCAGCAATTCTAGTTTAGCACTCAGAGAAACTTCCACATGCAAGAATGCTCATGAAAACACGGACAGCAGAAACTGGAAACTCATACTAACAGGAATTGGAAACAACCTAGTATCCAATAATAGGGGAATGAAAAAAAATGGGGATAAATTAATAATCTATGACAACAGCGAAAGGACTAGATCCACAGTCGTCAGGACAAATGAACCTCAGAAATGGAATGTTGAGGGGGCTGGAGCGGTGGCTCAGCGGTTACAGTGCTTGCCTGGCATGCGCGAGGACCCAGGTTCAAAGCCCAGCATTACGTGTACAACAAAGTGTCAGAGCAACAAAGGCCACCTGAAAAATTAAATAAAATTGATTCTTTCTAAAAAATAACTGAAATCTACAAATACCAAAAGTGTATGCACATTCTGACATCTTTTATAAAAAATAAAACCACATGTGAACGATGCTATGTATTATTCTTGACCGTATCATCATTTCTAGATGCTTCCTTGTCTAACACAAGGGTCCCAGAAGTGAAGAAAAGGCAGGTTGAAGGCAGAGCCCTCGCCCTTCAGGACAGGGTGGGCAGCGAGCAGGTGGGAGGAGGCGGTGTAGGAAGGGTCTTCACAGCATCAGCTTGATTCTTGAAAACCAACTGAAGCAAATTTGGTGAAACATTAGTGTCTACTAAATTGTGGCCAATGCTTTTTTTTATATTTGCCATATCTTGTGGTTTGAAACACAAGTGTCCGAGGACCCTGTCCTGGGTGGTTAGTAGAGTAGAGTAAGGACTCGTAGCGAGTTCCACGTACCAGCAGAGGTCCCAGGGTCCCCAGGTTAGTGGACCGCTCTTCCCAGCCTCCAGGGAAGATGGTTAGCTACCCAACACTACTAGAATACCACGGAGCGACTGGCATAACTAAGTGGCCACGGTGGCGGCCACCTCTGCCCAGCACCGTGGGCCACATGCTTTGTGCCCCTGGAAGACGCAGATGCTGTCATGACATACAGCCCAGGACGCCAGCTGCCTGCCCCACCTAGCACGCCCACCCTGCTGCCCACGCTCTGGCCACCCCAGCCTCCCGTTTCCGTCTCGCCCATTGTGCAGCTGGCCTCACCTGCTTGGACTCACAGGTGCTCCTCAAAGGACCAACTCCACTCTTCTGTGGTTCCCTCTTCATCCAAATAACCCAGTCACTCTAACGTTTTTTTCTTTTAAAAATCAGACGACACTGGCTTTCTCGCAGGCTTTTCTCCAAACTCATGAGGTTTGCTGCTCCTGAAAGTCCCCATGAATGGTTGGGCTCTCTCAAGACGTTGGAGTGGGTGAGGGGTTGGAGTCAGGCTGCCTGGGATCGGCTCCCAGCCCTCCAGTTTTTTAGTGCTTTGTGGTCTCCAGCAAGCACTGAGCCTCTCTGATCCTGCTCCTCAACTGCTAAAGGGGTCACTGGGTTAGGGAAGTAAGGAGGGAAGGAACGCGGGGCTTCCAGGGCACACAGCACAGGGGCTTTGCACTCTGTCACACCCAGGTGAGGAAGCAGAAGCACTTGTCCTGGCAAGCTTCCTGGGTTCAGCAGTACTGGGGCTTCTTTGCCCTGGCCCTTGCTGGGGAAAGCTGAGCCCTGCTGCAGTCTCAGAACCACCCCGAGCTGGTGGGGGACTCCAAGGGGGCTAGGAAACTTAAGCAGGCGGGGGCAGTGTTGAAGCCAGTGTGAACCCAAGAGGAACATCTTCCTGCCCTGGCACACACCCTCAGAACCCTCCGAAATCACAGTTTCACTTTTATCAACACCCTGCCGTGGGGGACAGCCCCCGTGACAGCTCTCTAGAGTGAGTGTCCTGGTGGCAGCTGTGTCCCTCTGGGCAGCTCTCTGGAGTGAGTGTCCTGGTGGCAGCTGTGTCCCTGTGGGCAGCTCTCTGGAGTGAGTGTCCTGGTGGCAGCTGTGTCCCTGTGGGCAGCTCTCTAGAGTGAGTGTCCTGACGGCAGCTGCGTCCCTCTGGACAGGTTTCTGGAGTGAGTGTCCTGATGGCAGCTGCGTCCCTCTGGACAGGTTTCTGGAGTGGGCACCCTGGTGGCAGCTGTGTCCCTGTAAGCAGCAATCTGGAGTGAGTGTCCTGGTGGCAGCTGTGTCCCTCTGGACAGGTCTCTGGAGTGAGCGTCCTGGTGGCAGCTGAGTGTTTCCCAGTCCAGCTCCTGAGACCTTCCTCACCCTCTGGGCTGTTCCTGGCCCCGTTTCATCCCCTCTCAGTCTCCAGCCTGCCTTTGGAAGTCTGGTGCAGTCTTGGGCACTTCTTCCAGGTTTGTGATTGGCATCTGCCTGTGTCCTGCGCCTCCCCCAGCAACTCTACTCACTTTGTGCCTGGCCTGCCACCCTGGAGCATTCCTGCCCGAACTTGCTCCTGGGCCCTTGGCAGTGTCCAAGCCAGGTTTCTAGCCAGGGTTCTGGGTTCCTGCCACAATTTCAGCACAACTCCTCTGCTCTAGCTCTATAAATAATCAGGGAGCCCCAAGGGAAAGGGGTCCCCTGGGAAAACGCAGGGCTTTCAAATGCTGCCAACTTCCAATACAGAGTCACATCAACCCTGGGGAAGTGTTTTCCACCTGCTGCACAGCCTGGGAGAACAGGACTCCTGTCCCAGCCTTCTCCACCCAGATGTGACCTCAGAGCTGGACTCTGCACCAGATGTGACCTCAGAGCTGGACTCTGCACCCAGGTGTGTCCTAAGAGCTGGACTCTGCACCCAGGTGTGTCCTAAGAGCTGGACTCTGCACCCAGGTGTGGCCTCAGAGCTGGACTCTGCACCCAGGTGTGTCCTCAGAGCTGGACTCTGCACCCAGGTGTGTCCTCAGAGCTAGACTCTGCACCCAGATGTGGCCTCAGAACTGGACTCTGCACCCAGATGTGGCCTCAGAGCTGGACTCTGCACCCAGATGTGGCCTCAGAGCTGGACTCTGCACCCAGATGTGGCCTCAGAGCTGGACTCTGCACCCAGGTGTGTCCTCAGAGCTGGACTCCTCCCCTGAGCCTCAGAGCTGAAGTCTTCTTCGCGGTGGGGTCAGAATCCAGCCGTGTGTCACTTCTTTCCCCACAGTCTTTGGACTGTTTATTCGTATGCTGCCTCAATGCTGAAGTTGTTTTGTGTGTTTTTACTCTGAAATTGTAAAATCGTGGCAGAACATACACACAGCATCGGCCCGGTGGCCGCAGCCCCAGGCACACTGGAACCACCTGCCCCGCCGGTTTCTCAGCCTCTGTAACAAGCTCCACCAAACACCGAACCCCCTCCCCGCCCCTGGAGCCGCTCCTCTGCTTTCTGTTTCCATGACTTGAGCTTTCGGGCGCCTGCTCTGAGTGGAATCGTGCTGAATCTGGTCTCTTTGTTCAATCATTTCGAAGGCGTTCTGAGGCTCAGGACCAGGCCTGGATCTGCTCGTTTAAGCTCCATGCTCATTTGCTTACCAGTGTGATGTTGCTGTGCACCCACAGCGTGTGTGGCGCTGTGCCAGGCGGGGACGACGCAGGGCTCAGGAAGTACATGCGGTCTCTGAAGAGGCCAACGTACTGGGAGGACAGGAGACACGTGCTCCGAGGGTGGTGACAGAGACTATCCCCGGGCCTTGTGGACAGGATCAGTGTTTGTAGGATGAATGGCGGGCATCTCAGGGAAGCTGAGGAGGAGCCTGGGGGCCCCAGAGGCTGAGGAGGAGGGGCCTTGTCACAGTGAGCATGTGCACGCATGTGGGACCCCAGACCTGGCTGAACCTGCAGCCCCCTCCCCAGCCCCATGTCCTTGTGCACAGCTGGCGGTAGCAGGTGTTGTCTCCAACTGGTAGGAGTGGAAACCGAGGCTCGGGGCGAGAGGCCAGCTGCTTCATTCACCCGAAAGAAGATCAGGTTGATGACTGAGGAGATGAAAGGAGAAAAGGGGTCCAGCCCCATCCTCTAGAGGCTCCCAGACAAGGGGACTTGTCATGGCTCCCTGGGCCCGGAGGAGGAGGCTGTGGAGGAGATGGGAGAGCAAGGCCTCAGGGTCCACCCCTGCCGGGGGCAGGGGGATTCCGATCTCTCCAGAAATGTGCTTTCTTGAGCCTCTGTCCTGAGGCCTCTCCCCGACCTCACTTCCTGTTACCGAAATGTTACATTCTGCTTTCTTTTCTGTAACTGCACAAGTATTCTCCAAATCTCTCAAGAAATCTCTCTGACCACGAGTTTTGGAGGTGTGAATGGCTGTCTGCTGAGTAAGCGCATCCCAGTGAGTTGAAGCTTCCCCTTAGGGCCACCCACTCAGGCTGTTGCTGTGTTTCTAAGATGCACACTAAAGTTATGAGTTAGTGAGTTAGTGGGACACGCCAAGAGTGGTGTTTCTTGAGGATTGACCTCCGGGTAGTTTCTGAGGTCTGAGCTTCTGCAGAGCTCCCAAGGTGGTTCTGGGCACATGGAGGAGACCAGGAACAGAACAGGGGTGGTGGCTGCACTTGTGCTTGTAAGTGAACTTGTTCATTCTGTTCCAAGCAGCAAGAGGCTAGGTGGGTGTAGGGGTGCGGCAGGGTGGAGGGGGCACCCCTACGGAGCCTTCCCACATTAAAAGTGCAGGTGCACGGTGGGACCCCAGTGGCAATCGCTCTGCTCTTCCAAACGCCCTGCTCCTGAAGGCTGTCCCCCTCCTTGAGGGTCCCCCAACCAACCCTTGGGTCATTCCCTTTGGAGGAGCAAAGGGTAGAGGGGATTCTTCTGATCACTTTCATCTGACCCCATTTGACTCTAACTGTCACAGCAATCCAGGCATGCCAAGACAGACTTGTGGCAGGCTTGCGGTTGCTGTGAGCGTGCCGGAGTTAGGTAACAGCTGTCCTGGCAGGCACACCAAGGCACGTGTCGGGGGAAGGAGCTTGCCAGGTGGACATCCCAGCCCCGGGAGCCCGGGCTAGAGCCAGCTCTGCTTCCTATGGGCTGCTGGCCGTGGCCACACTTCTCGGAACAAATGCTGCAGAACAGCAGTGATGCACAGTGCCAGGGCCCCTTTGCTCCTCTTCCAAGATGGACGGTCCACAGGCCGTAGGGGAGCTTCCCAGAAGGGCCATTTCCTACCCGGCACCTCTTCCCACACACTGACCCACAGCCTGTCTCCAGCCACCTCAAGACACACCCTGAGGAATGCCTGCAGACCCTGCCCCCAGGAGGGCCACAAAGCACTATCGCTGGGGAACAGGGGCTCCTACCTGAACACACAGGCCCCCGATGGTGGCTCTGGGAGCAAAACTTCTAAGATGGCTCCCTGGGCTTTGATGACTGTGTGGATCAAGCAGAAAAAGCCACCCTGTTTTCAGGTGGTTTTTTAGAAAGTACCATTTATCTCATGTAGATGCACCCTTGCAAACCAGGGAGGAAGTGTGGTCTTGTGTGGGTGTTCAATGCCAGAAGCACAAGGGCCCATTTTATGCACCTAGCTCTGCTCCTGGTTAGGAGTCCTGGGCCACAGAAGGGAGGCGGAGGCCACACCTGGCCCTGTTTAGCCAGTGACAGCTCCCCAGTTTTGTGGCCAATGATGGAGCTATAAAAACAACGCGCTTCTCCCAACAATCAAACAAAATGAACCCTAAAACGCTGGCTTTCTGAACAATGGAATACTTTGAGAATCTGTGATATGTGCAATTTTGTAAACAGGAACCACTAACTCACAATGGTGACGCTCAAAGTGGTAGTGTTCTGGGTCGGGGGGTCCCCAACAGAGTTTTGGGGAAAGATGATCCAGCAAGGGTGAGCTGGGTGAATCACCTGAGCCCCGCCATGTGAAAAGACCCAAGCCACCCTCTGAATCCTCTCTGCCTTCCAGTGCTACTTCTGGGTGTGAAGTGTGATAATTAGAAATACCCACTTCCTTAGGAAGCAGAACAGCAGGCACAAGCGTGTTCCTGTAGAGGCGGCTCACATGCGTCATGCTAGGATTCCTTGCGTGGGGCAGGAAGAGGTGGGGTCACAGCTGGTACATTAGGAGCTGGCAGAGAAATGGTCACGTGTGGACCTTACCATGGATCTGGAAGCAGCAAAAAGGTCATCCTGGTGATTCGGTCAAAACTGCAACCTAGTGGGAGCCATTGAGTAGAATTTGAGCAAGTCTTGGAAATTTGCAGGGACTTCCTTAGGAAAAGAACTTTCTGGTAGAATTAGTGAGAGGTGAAATGGGTCATCCGGAGAGTGGGTTCCGTGTCTCAGGAGGTATTTAAATGTAGGGTGACTGCATTTGGTGGGCGTTGTACAGTGTGTTCGTGAGTTAACTTGGAAACTGAGTTGGGGAGAAGAGTTCTTTTTTTCCAACAAGGAGATTGACTGAATGCCGAACTGAAGGGTCAGATTGTGCCAACTGCATGGAATTTTAAGATCTGCTGCTGCTTCAGCCATGACTGGAGTAGAGAAAGAGCCTGCAGGTGACTTGTACGCAATAACCATGAACGTGGGGCTTTTCAGAGTTACAAGGCCATGTTAGCCTGCAGGACCTAGGGTGTACAGCCCAGGTCTGGTCCCCATGAATTGGGGTAGGGGGACATCTCACCATGTGTCATTGGGTGTCATTGGGGTCAAATCCCATAATGCTTCCCAGCCTGGTGACTGACTGAGCTTAAGCTTCAGGTCCTGATTGTGAAATGGAAGAGTGCCTCGGTGTAAGGGGTTAATTTTGGGAGTGCAGGTAAACACCGCAGTATCAAGCACACAGCAAGCACTCAGTAAATACAGGTGGTGCTGGAAAATGAGAGCGAATGTTAGTGCCAGCCTGTGAGGACATGGCCATCTGTCACTTTTGGTGAGATTGGATGTGGTAAACTTTGACAATAAGTAGAAATTGCTTGTGTGTGTGTGTGTGTGTGTGTGTGTGTGGCGTGTGGTCAGACCCACACACGTCTTTCACGTAGAAACCCAAAGCGGATCATCTTGTTTATATTTTGGAAATTTAAATTTTCACTTCTTACTTGATGAATATTGTTTATCTTCTTAAAAGGTTTTCCGGTGGCAGGAGATGCTGTTATTGATCTCACTTCCACAGCTCAGATGGCTTTTAATGGGCTCTGAATGCAGAGCCAAGAAACCCTCCAGCAGCTGGAGCCCACTGGGCTGAGTCATTCGGATCCCAGGGTGGGAGAGCACCCTTCAGTGCATGGGAAACAGACGCAGCCCAAGTCAAGTGTCTTTAAAGAGGACATCTCGGATCAGAGAAGCATAGGGAAAGAGAAGAGGAAAGCAGTCATACAGAGCTACCTCCAAAGAAATATCCGGCAACACCTGTGGATCCCCGCACCCTCTGGGCATCCACTTCCGGATACCTTCACCCTCTGGGCATCCACTTCCGGATCTCCGCACCTCTGGGCATCCACTTCCGGATCCCCGTGCCTCTGGGCATCCACTTCCGGATCCCCCGCACCTCTGGGCATCCACTTCCGGATACCTTCACCCTCTGGGCATCCACTTCCGGATCCCCGCGCCTCTGGGCATCCACTTCCGGATTCCCTCACTCTTAAAAATGGGGCCTTGCTCTAGTTGCTGTCCTAGTATTGCATAACCTTTTTTTTTTTTTTTTTTTTTTTAAGAGAGAGGGATAGTGGGAGGGGGAGAGAGAGAAGGAGTGAAACAATTTTATTTAGTTTTTCATGAGGCTTTTGTTGCTCCTACACTTTGTTGTGTAGGTGGTGCTGGGGTTCGAACCTGCATCTCTGCACATGCCAGGCAAGCTCTGTAACCACTGAGCCACCGCTCCAGCCCCTTCCATAACTGTTTAAAACAACGATTCTTCCCTGGTCATTACACATTCTGCAGACACACACACACACACATTCGTGAGCACACTTAGCACACACCACTTTTTTCAAAATTGAGATTGCTTTGTTGTTTTATCTGGCTATAATGTAATGATTGCACAGGCATAAACAAAAGAGTAAAAATCACGTAATCCACACCCCTCCACGACCCGGTGATAATCAGGGTGAGGATTTTGTCCAGTACACTTTCAGCCCCTTGTTTGATGCGTGTTTCCCACACACAGATTGTTCCCCCATACCCTGCCCCACCCAAGATTAGGTTCATGTAGCTTCTAACCTTTTATACCTGCTTTGTGAATTTAGGAATGCAGTCAGTATCTTCCCTTTTGTTAAACATTCTTGTGCAGCATAACGTAAATGTCTCTCATGGCGAATAGATATATTCTCAATTATTTCACTAGTGGATACTCAGGAGTTTTTAAAAATAAATTTTATTGTATATATTTGAGGACGTAAATGGTTACTATGGTGAGACAAATCAACATATCTGTCATTTCACAGTTACTTTTTTTTTTTACAAGAGCTGCTAAAATCTACTTATTTAACAAAGATTCCAAATACAATACGTTATCAACTTTGGCCCTCATATCGTACACGAGATCTCTAAACTTCATCTGCGCATCTGCTCTTTTGTATCCTTGACCTGCTTCTCTCCATTTCCTCCCCCAACTGCGGTAACTGCCATTTCATTCTTTGTCTTTTGTGTATTTGAGCTTTTTTGTTTTTCACTTCCACGTGTAAGTGAGAGCATGCAATATTTTTTCTAAGTCTGGCTTATTTCATTTGGCATAATGTCCTCCAAGGTCTCCATCGGTGATGTAGCACAGGGCAAGTTCTTTTTAATGGCTGAATCACACACACACACACGCACGCACGCACGCACGCACGCACCACCACCACCACCACATTTTCTTTTTCTTTATCTATCCACCCACTGATGGCCATTTAAGTTGGTTCCATACCTTGGCGATGTGGATGATTCTGCAGTGAACGTGGGAATGCATTTCTTTATGAGGTGGAGCTTTCGTGTTTTCTGGTTCACACCCGGAGGTGGGATTGCTGGGTTACAGGGTGGTTTTTGTTCAGATTCTTTAGGAAGCTCCATACAGTTTTCCATATATCTGTACCAACCTACACCCCCGCTAACAGTATATTAAGCTTCTCTTTTCTCAACATCCTCACCAAGACCTATCGCTTATCTTTTTGATGATAGTTATCTTTATGAGTGTGAAGTGATGGCTCATGGTGGTTTTAATTTGCATTTCCCTGATGATTAGCGAGCCAGAACCTTTTCATGTACCCTTAGGCTATTTTTACATCTTATTTTGAGGAATGTTTGTTCAGCACTTCTGCTCATTCTAAAACCAGGTTATAAGCTTTTTTTCTGTTGAATTTGAATTCTTTGTAAATCTGGAGTATCAGAAACACGTTTCTCCAGTCCACAGGTTGCCTTTCCATTTAGCTGGGTGTTCCTTTGGCTGGAAGAAGTGCTTTAGTTTCAAGCAGACTCATTCATTTTGTTTGGCATTTATAGCCTGAACTTTTGGTATCTTATTCAAAACATCATTGCCAAGGCCAGTATCAAGGAACTTATTTCCTATGCTTTTTTTCTGGGAGTTTTATGGTTTTAGGTGTTACATTTAACTCTTTTATCCATTTTGAGAGGTGTGCATATGAGTGTGTGTGTGTGTGTGTGTGTGTGTGTGTGTGTGTGTTAAGACAGGGGTCCAATTTCATTCATTCCTATGTGGAAATACAGTTTTCCCAACAATAGCTATTGAGGAAACTATTTTTCCCTCCAAGGGTTCTCCTGGCACTTTTGTTGAAAATTAGTTGACCATGGGTTTGTTCTGTTCCTTTGGTTTCTGTCTGTTTTTCTACCTACACTGTGTAGTTTAGATTCTTATAGTTTTGTACCACATTTTTAGATCAGGAAGTGAATGCCTCCAACTATTTCTTTCTCCGTGTGGCTTTGGTTATTCAGATTTTTTTGTGTGTGACTTCAAACATATTTTTGGATTGTGTTTTCTGTTTCTACAAAGAATATCATTGGGATTTTGACAGAGTTGGTGTGGATAGTTCTAATTTCCTATGCATTCAATATGTTCTGTGGTTAACGATCCTTGTGAATAATGTTGTCAGCTTTTTGTTGCTTTTTTTTTTTTTTAAAGAGTGAGGGACAGGGGCTGGAGTGGTGGTTATGGCCCTTGCCTGGCAAGCACAAGGACCCAGGTTCAAATCCCAGTGTACATAGTGAAGTCTAGCGGCGACAGAAGCCACATGAAAAACTGGGTAAAGTTGATTCTCTCTTTCTCTCTCTCAAAAAAGAAAAAAAAAGGAGGGAAAAAAGCCTAATATATAAAGAAAAAGAAAGAGGGACAGTGAGACAGAGAGAGAGAAAGAGAATCAGTTTTATTTCGTTCTTTACATGGCTTTCGTTGCTCTGACACTTCGTTGAATACATGGTGCTGGAGTTTGAACACCTGTCCTCCTGCATGCCAGGCAAGCACTGGAACTGCTGAGGAACCACTGAGCCACTGCTCCGTCCCCAGCTTCTCATTGCTTTGACAAAAAAAAAATTCTGAGATAAATAAAAGAGGAAGTTTTTATTTTGACCTACAATTGAGAGAGTTTGGTCCATGGTCACTTGACTAAGTTGTTCTTGACCTGTGGTTGAGGAGACAATCAAGGTGGAAGCGGGGCGGGAGAGCTGCTAACCTCAGAGCCAGCAGGAAGGAGAGACAAGGTGCAAGGTGAGTGCAAGGCTGGGAACGGGATCCACCCTGGGAAGGCACAGTCCCCAAGACTCCCCCACCCCTCCCCAGCCGGGAACTGTCATAACCGAAATCAAACACATGGTCGGGGGCAGGTGAGCAAGGCAGAAAATTCACTTCAGACGAAGGGCAAAAGACAAAATGCACCCCAGCA
>PVKS010040798.1:0-16402 GCA_004027875.1 Aplodontia rufa
CCCCTTCCGAGCAGAACGTCCAGCTAAATCGGGTCGTTCCGCCTACTGTCTGCTCCGGAACGCTTCAGCCCCCCAACAGTGTGCTAGTGTACCTATCTCTCCACAACCTCTCCAGCATCTATTACTTATTTTCTTCATTTTTGCCAATCTGACTGGCGTGACATGAAATCTTAATGTAGTTTTTATTTGCATTTCTCTGATTCCTAGTGATTTACAGCACTTTCTCATGTATTCATTGTCCTCTGTTGAGGAGTTTCTATTTAGCTCTTTGGCCCATTTTCAGTCTCTTCTACTTATCTGCCATTTTATAAATCATTCTACTCTATCTGCAATAATATGCATCAACATGAAGTACATTTGACAAATTTTTTTTTTTTTTTTTAAAGAGAGGGACAGTGAGAGAGACGGAGAAAGAAACAATTTTCTTTAGTTTTTCACATGGCCTTTGTTGCTCCAACACTTAGTTGTATACATGGTGCTGGGGTTTGAACCCGGGTCCTTGTGCTTGCCAGGGCCACCACTCCAGCCCATTTGACAAATATTTTTAAAATTTCCACTTACAAGAAATAAAACCATAGTCTTCTGTAATGCTTATATTAACCAATTTTATGTTTACTACAAACCTTCAAGTTAGTAACCCCTCTTTATAAATCAAGAATTAGAGGCACAATGAGATTAAAGGCCTTGTCCAAGGTCTGTTAATAAGTGTTGGAGCCAGGAAATAAACTCATCAATTAAGTGATTCATTTCTCTATAATATTTCCTGCAGGTATCTTAATAGGAAACACAATGATTTGTGAATTGGTCTATTATTTTGGCTGGTACACTGAGATCCTAGTATCATTATGTCAGCTGTTAAACAATTTTGAAAAAACTCTTAATATATTACTACTTTAGAAAGGATGGGTTCATGTACTATAACAGCCTATTCTTCATTCATGTCTTCACATCTCTCAGGATCAGAGTAGAAGAAATTAAAATCTGAAATACTTCTGTCTGCATTAATATCTTAAAAGTATTTGATAAGTACTCAAGTCCTGTAGCAAACATGTTCCCATATCCTTCTTACCAATGGATAATGTATTGATATTTTTAAATTTGTCTTTCTACTGTGACATTTTTTAAGGAGTTGAGATGTACAATTGAGAATGTATACAAAGTAACAATATGATATGCATTTAATTATAGTTACCCCAACATTGCCCACACCCCATCTCCTAATTCTCTATATTATACCCCATATAAGAGATATAAATGCCCATCTCCCCCTCTCTCTCTATATATATACACACACATATATATGATCATAAATTTTCCAAAATTAAATGACTACATAAGTGTTATTTGACTTCTCAAGGGGGTAAAGAGTACACTACATTGTTTTCTTCCTAGATCCCTCCCTCTTTCATCCCCAAGATTTTAAAAACGAGATCCCCTTAATGAAATATTTATTTTCTCAGATGTTATCCTTTACAATAACATTTCACTAAATATTCTCAATTATAAAATTTTGAATTATATAAATTTTTATTCCACACTACATAATTTTCATTAGCTAAACAAAGCCAACAAATTATGCTTATATTACCCTTTTTATAAATATTTCCACTTACCCCTTTATTATTAATGCCTTAAAATTATTTTTTAATTCAAATAACCCTAAAAGAGCTGTTGCCAGAAATGGATGTACATAATCAAATTTTTACTTCATTAAAGTTTGTATTAATAATGCTAATCTAGGAGAGCAAGTGCCTTCAGTAAAAATACTAGTCTGTAAAAAAATAAGTCTATTAAGCTAGAAGGTATTATATAAGCTTAACAAAGATTTTTTATTTTTAATGTATATCATACCTGTGGGGAGCAACTTTAAGGAAATATTTTTATATTTAAAACTACATTTATAGCCAGGCAAGGCATTCATGCCTGTAACACCATCAACTTGGGTGGCTGAGATGAGAGGATGGCAACTTAGGGAGACCTTGTCTCAAAATAACAAAGGGTTGGGGATGTAGCTCAGTGGTAAAGCGCCCTTGGTTTCAGTTGCAACATCAAATAACAACAAATCTCCTATATTCAATCTTGCTACTTTCCTTAATAAGAAATATGCAAATACCAATTGGGCTTGTCACAAAATACAGGCATATTAGTTGGTAAATATTTTTTAGTAATGGTTTTTTTTCTTTATACCTGGGGTCATGATTCATGTTCCTTTTATTCAATGCTCCCTCTTCTTTAAATAATTAGGAAAATACTGCGCATGGCATGTTTATTAATATTAAGGCATTAGAAGAATAAATGCAGTAGAAGCTGGTTGATAAAATTATGGTATATTAATACAACAAAAAATTCCATAGCCAATAAAAACTGGTATTTGGAGAATATTTAATGACATAGAAAACTGTTCCTAACCTAATATGCTCATTAGAATCTTAAATATATACATAGTAAGAACCTCTTTGGTAAAAGCATTACTTGAATACTTCAAAAAATATTAGAAGAAAATACATTAAAATGTATCATTTCTAGAGCCTAATAATGATCACCTTCAATTCACATGCAAATAGCAACGATATAGTTTAAATTGCAATGTGTTAAAAAACTGGTACCATTTTACTTTGTTTTAATGCACTGTGTTCCTTAGTGAAAACAACAAGTAATTTGGACAATTGTTCCATTTTAATAGGGCATCTTTTTTATTTCTTCTTTTCTTCCAAATTATTTAGTATAAATTTAGAGGCTTACGATTATGAGAACAAATTTATCCACAACTAAAATCTAATTTATCCAGAATAAAACGAACTCCCTCCAGTCATTGTATTAAGAGTTATTATCAGGTTAATAGCCCTGTATATGACAAGTTTCTCAAATCTTTGGATGGACAGATGGAAATAAGCTGTAGCTCATCAGCAAGGTAGATTACCAAGAATTATTCTGGAATCAAAGCCTCAGAATTGGGGGAGGAAGATGGCGACTGACAACCGAGCTGAATGAAAAACTTCCCTGTGAATGCGGGACACCAACAGAGGAAGTGCCTTCCTGTGAGGTGGGGGAATGGCAAAATTTCTCCCTAAATCCATTAGGTTCCAAGTAAGGAAGATTAGAGATGTAGAACTGGGGACAAACTGAACCTACAGGAAAACCCACATAAAAAATTTCCAGGTTCAGCAACCCAGCCAGCGGCTTTGAGGGAAGGAAGCAGTGCAAACGAAAAAAGTCAGTGGTGAGCCCTGGTAGCCGCTGGGCACAGGGATCCGCGGAGCTGAGAACCAAGGGACAGCATTAATGCACGCACCTTAGAAACCCCTGACTCTGGCAGCAGGGAGAAGCGAGGTGGAGATCACCGTATTGAACTTTCCCGGTGGGCAGTGCAGGAAACCCCTTGGAGAGCAGTGAGGCCAGATCCACATAGGAATAGTGAGCCTAGACCACAACAGCTCCAGGTCCCCAGTGTTTTCACAGTTTGCCCTGTGGGCTGTGTGGGCATGGCAGACCCTTCCTAATGGTACAGCGACTTGAATTTAGAAGCTTCCTGCCCACTCCCGACACATGCTGATTTGCAGGCGGAGTCTGTGATCAAGATTCTGCTCAATAGGATCTAAACAGGCTGAGTGAGATTGGTGTGCAGGTCCTGCATTTCAAGACTGCAGATACTGCCTGGGCCTCTCAGGCTGGGCCTCAGCGACCTATGAACAGAAGGGGCAGCCTGGGACCAGTGCTTTCCTCTACTTTCAGACCCTGAATTCTGTGAGCAGAAGCAGTCCTACAGGTCCTGGGCATTCCAAGTAGGACTGGGCTTCCATGCCTCCTTGTGGTTGCATTTGAGACCTCTACAGAGGCAGGTCTGGCTGGGCTGGTGTCTCCTTCTCGCCTGCCCCACCCCCCTTGCTGGGGCTGTGACTGTACCACACATCATCTCTTGAGGCAAGTGGGAAGTCAAGGCACTCAAGAGTGGGGTGACAACCGTCCCAGGAGAGCTCAGTTCAGGCTGGCCACTCTCCTTGGAACAGCAAGAGTTCCTTATAGCTGAGGCGGGACAGCAGTTTAGTGTCTGCCTGCCCAAACTGCCCAAGAGTGCAACCCGGGTGGCCCTAAAGATTGTTCTCAAGGAAGCAGGGAATATGAATGTTTGCAACCCCCCTATAGGAGAAAATTACTGGGAGGCCTCCTGGGAATCTGACTCTCAGCTGACATCACCAAAATTCAATCCCTCCAACAAACTCAACTGGGAAGAGACTTCACCTCAAAGTCAGATATGAACACATACCCCCACTGCATGTTTTGACTTCAGGGTGTAATAATTCATAACCTTCCCAACTCCCCCATCCCTTTTTTTCGGTTCTCAGAATTGGTGTTCCTAGTTCTGCTTGTTTGTTTTTTTACTGTCACTGTGTTTTGTTGTGTCTGTCTAGCTGTGTCCATATTGCTGGGGTTCAATCTATGACTGGCTGTGATATTGCAAACTAGTACTCAGTCCCAGTCTCTACTTATCCCTTCTTCGCTTTACTCTGATCTCTCTCATCCTCCATTAAAGTCATTACCCCACTCTCAACCTATTTCTATCTTTACCTTGTTTTCAGCAGAAGAGCCTACATCATCTCCACTACCTTGTGGCTCTATCTCCAAATTGACAAGTTCCACACTATCTTCCTACCTCATTCCCTTTGTTCTTTAGACATTTTTCCCTCACCTACAGAGGTCCTGGTAAACTGAAGTGAAAGCCATACTTGAAAATGGGTGTTTGCTTGCTAACCAAGTACAGTATGAGAATTCTCATGGAAGAAAACTGCTACTCTGATTGCTTTTATAGGTGCTAATAAACACTGAAATAGCTGCAGTTTGTACTGTCTGTTGTATGCGTTGGCTGCACTTATTGACTCCTATTCCCTGAGGTTTTGGAAAATGTAAAGGTCCACAATAATTCACAGATTGGGTAGTATAATTCAATGGCTTGCTCCCCAAATTGTACCCCAGCCCAATTAAGCAAAGAGATAAAAAAAGTCCAATCCCATTAACAAAGCCGCTAAGAGAATTATTCAGTGACAGACCTCAAGCCACACTCCCTGTAACTTAAAATGAGGAAAAAGGGAAACAACCCTACATCACAATCCCACAGTTCCCTATCCAAGGAGTCCATGGTTGGGGTCCTAGATGAAAGCCTAGAAAAATGTATCAACAATATGATTAGTAATTCAATCAAAGAATTAAAAGATTTAAGGAAAGAGGTAAGAGAGCAAATTCAGGAGATGAGAGACCACATACAAAGAGCTAGATATTCTGAAGAGACATGTAGCAGAGCTCTTAGAATTGAAAAACACTGTTACCAAATCAACAACTCATTGGAAGATACTAATATCAGAGTAGACTCAGTAGAAAATAGAAAGTCAACTCTCAAAGAATCAACATCAGACAGTGAAGACAGGCTGACCAACATTGAGTGTAAGGAGGATAGACAAAAAGCTTATTGAGCATGATCAGAATGTCCAAGTAGTAGTTAGAAGAAATGACATGGGAGTAATTGGGATTGAAGAAAACATACAGCAACAAACAAGGGGCATTAAGAATCTTCTGAGTGAAATTGTCAAGGAAAAATTTTCCCATATCAGAATTGATTGAGAAAATCAAATTCAAGATGCCTATAGGACACCAAACAGACCTAACCCAATGAGACAGGATCCGAGACACATCATATACAAAATGAATAACAGAAATCAAGGAAAAAATCCTTAAATCAGCAAAGGAAAAACACTAAATCATTTTCAGAGGCAAACCAATAAGGATGACTGTGGATTTCTCAGATCAGACAATAAAGGCCAGAAGATAATGATATTTTTCAAATATTGAAAGAAAACAATTTTCAGCCAAAGATACAATACCCTGGAAAACTCAGCTTTACATGTGACAGGGAAATTAAGTACTTCGATGATAAATTCAAGCTACCAAGGTACATGAACACAAAGCCTGCTCTACAGAAAATTCTCAAGGACGTACTTCATTCAGAGGAGCATGCAAACAACTTCCAAAACACTTAAACAGAAGAAAGTCAATAATCACGTAACTCACTAAACGATATCCAAGATGGCACAAAGCACAGCAATAGTCACATCTATTCCAACTCTGAACATAAACGGACTCAATGTCCAAGACACAGACTGGCTTATTAGATCAACAAACAAAATCCAACAATATGCTACCTACAGAGGACACACCTCACAATCAAAAATAGACACAGATTGAAAGTGAAAAGTTGGCAAAATGTCTACACCAGGCTTGTGGCCCAAAAAAGTAAGCTGGCATTGTGATGCTTATATCCGACAAAGTTAATTTTCACCAAAAACTAGTCAGAAAGGGCAAAGAAGGTCATTATATCATAGTAAAAGGAAAAATTCATCCAGAAGACATAACAATAGTTAACATTTATGCCCCCAATTACAACCCATCCAAATATATGGAAAAAGTACTCAAGGACATTAAACCCCTCACTGATGTCAATGCAATAATGCTGGAGGACTTTAATACACCATTATCAACAATAAACAGATCATCAATGCAAAAAAAAAATCAACAAAGATATCTCTAACCTAAACAACTCTATAAATCAACTGAACTTAACTGACATTTACAGAAAATGTCATCCCAAATTGGCTGACTTTACTTTCTCCTCAGCAGTTCAAAGATCCTTCTCCAAAATAGACCATACCTAGTGCACAAAGCTAACCTTAACAAATAAAAAACAGTTGATATAGTCCCATGTATCCTGTCAGATTGAAATAGTATGACCTTAGCAATCAACAACAAGAAAAACAACAGAGACCACTCAAACACTTTGAAATTGAATGATACTCTCTTAAAGAATGGATAAAAGAGGTAATGAGATCAGAAATCAAGAAATTCTTTCAAACAAATGAGAATGATGAAACAACATATCAAAATCCCTGGGATAGTATGAAAGCATTCTTAAGAGGTAAATTTATAGCACTGAGTGCCTTCATCAAAAATCAGGAAAGACCCCAAATAGTTTTATGCTCCAACTCAAAACCCTACAAAAAAAGGAAAAATACAACCCCAAACCTAAAAGACAGGAAATAACTAAGATCAGAGCTGAAATCAATGAAATTGAGAACAAAAAATGATACAAATTATCAACAAAACAAAGACCCCTTGCCAACCTCACCGAAAGAATGAAGTGAAGTAAATCAGGAAAATCAATGAAGAAGATTGAGATATCACTACTGACTCAACCACAATTCAGAAGATTATCAGAACTTATTTTGAAAACTTATATTATGCCAAGTTTGATAATCTGGAAGAAATGGACAAATATCTTGACACATACATACACCATTCCCAAATTAACACAGGAGGACATTGAAATTCTAAACCAAAAAGTCTCAGATAGTGAAATCGAAACAGCAATCAAAAGTCTTCCAAAAAAGGAAAGCACAGGACCTGATGGATTCTCAGCTGTAGAAGAATTAACACTGATTTTCTACAAGCTTCTCCATGAAACTGAAAGGGTTGGAACCCTCCCAAACACTTTTTATTAAGCAAATACAAAAAACCTAACAAAGTAAAAACCTAACAAAGACACATTAAGAAAACTACAGACCAATTTCCCTGATGAACATGGATGCAAAAATCCTTAATAAAATTCTAGCTATCCAGATCCAAAAATAGATAAAAAAGATAATACATAATGATCAATTGGGCTTCATTCCAGGAATGCAGGGCTGGTTCAACATATCCAAATCAAAAAATGTTATTCATCACTTAAACAGAATTAAAAATAAAAATCATATGATCATCTAAATTGACACAGAAAAGGCCTTTGATAAAATTCAGCACCCATTTATGCTCAAAACTCTGGAGAAGATAGGGGTGAAAGGAAGAAACTTTAATTTTGTAAGAGCCATGTACAACAGACCCACAGCCAACATTAGGCTTAATGGAGAAAGACTGAAAGCACTCCCAGTGAATTTGGGAACAACGCAAGGCTGTCCACTTTCACTGCTCTTTTCAATGTAGTCCTTGAAACCCTAACCAGAGCTATCAGACAAGAGAAGGAAATCAAAGGAATTCGAATAGGAAAAGAGGAAGTCAAGCTGTTTGCTGATGACATGATCCTATACCTAGAAGACCCAATAAGGTCAACCACAAGACTTCTAGAGCTTATAAATGATTTCAGTAAAGTGTCTGGCTATAAGATCAACACTCATATATCAATAGCTGACCTAATGGGAATTCTTTACCATTCACAATATCCTCAAAAAGAATAAACTACTTGGGCATCAATCTGAGAAAGGATATAAAGGGCCTCTACAATGAAAACTATCAAACATTAAAAAAAGAAATTGCAGAAGACCTGAGTAGATGGAAGAACATTCCATGTTCTTGTTTAGGCAGAATCAATATAATCAAAATGGCCACTCTACCAAAAGCCCTATACAGATTCAATGCAATCCCCTTCAAGATATCAATGATATTCTTTACAGATATAGAAAAAGCAATTCTTGAATTCATATGGAATAATAGAAGGCCCAGAAAAACCAAAACATTACTAAGCAAGGAAGAGGAAGCAGGAGGTATCACAATTCCTGACCTGAAATTATACTGTAGGGTAAAAACAAAAACAGTGCAGTATTGGTATCAAAGCAGCAATGAATACCAATGGAATAGAATAGAAAATATCAAGACAAACCCTCAAAACATTAAACATCTGATATTTGACAAAGGGTTCAAAGCATAGTGGAAGAAGGACAGCCTGTTCAACAAATGGTGCTGGACGAACTGGTCAGCCATATGCAGACAAGTGAAATTGGATCCTTACCATTCATCCTGCGCAAGAATCAAATCAAAATGGTTCAAGGATCTGGAAAGTAAACCAGCAATTATACAACTGTTTGAAGAAAAAATAGGATCAACACTCCACAACATAGGTATTGGCACCGCCTTCCTTAACAAGACTCCCAAAGAGCAAGAATTAAAGCCAAGAATAAATGAGTGTGATGACATTAAACTAAAAAGCTTCAATAAGAAAGTTGGTCTGTTCGCATATGTTAAATCCAGATAAGATGCAATGTTTTACAACCTAATACTTTTTTTAGAGATATAGTGGGAAGAGGAAACGTGGGATAAGGGAGGGTAATTGGGGGGGGGGCACTCCAGGGGGTAATTGCAATATCCAGAACATATACACATTTTATATTATTTTGTTAAAAACTTGTAAGGTTGTTAAAAAAAAAAAAACTAAAAAGCTTCAGCACAGCTAATGAATTACTAATTCATTAGTCAAGAAAGAACCTGCAGAATGGGAGAAAATCTTTGCCTGCTACTAAACAGAAACTTCTCTTCAGCCAAAGTCCAAAAAGCCCATAAATATGAGAAAATGTTCTACATCAGTAGCAATCAAAGAAATACAAATCAAAACTTCACTGAGATTCCAACTCCTATCAGAGTGGCAAAAATGAATAAAACAATGACAGATGCTTGAGGGGTTGTGGGTAGAAAGGAACTATCACACTGTTGTGTTGGTGGGTCTGCAAGCTTATACAGCCACTCTGGAAAGCAGTGTGGAGATTCCTCAAAAAACTAGGGATGGAACCACCTACGATCCAGCTATCCCACTCCTGAGTATTTTCCCAAAAGAGCTAAAATTGGCATACTACAGATACAGAGTCAGAGCTACATCAGTGTTTATAGCTGCTCAATTTACTATAGCTAAACTTTGGAACCAATACAGATGCCTCTTGCTGGACGAGTGGATTCAAAAACTGTGGTACCTATATACAATGGAGTTCTACTCTGCTATAAGAATGATATCATGGCATTTGCAGTCAAATGGATGGAGATGGAAAAAAATTATGCTGAGTGAACTATCCCAAACTCAGACGCTCAGTGGCTGAGTTTTCTCATATGCAGAATATAATCATAAACAGATTGAAAGTTGGATAAGCTAATAATAAACTCAACATGTGTGACTTTTTACAGGAGCAAGGGGAATCATGCCTATGATGCTGGGAGGTGAAGGGATGGGGGGTAGAAAGGGGTGCGAGGGATGAGGGGGGATATCAAGGCAGCTGGAGGTTGGGAGTAGGGGGTTTATCAATCCATTGGGGAATCTTTGACGTCCATGAGAAGGCCAACTACAATAGAGGGTAAAGTAGGAAACATGAGATGAGCGAGAACTCAAAGCAGGGGAGATCATGAACTAGCATCAGCCTTGACCTGCTTTGTCAATATCTGTGTGTTCATGAATGTGTAACAATTCCGTACAGCATGTGAGACTATGTTGAAGGAACAACAACAACAAAAAAAAGACTTAAACCTCTCAGAATTGATAAAGATAACTAAGACATTTCTTGCTAACTTTTGTTGTACCAACTTCAAAGAATAGCAGATAGACTACTAGATATTGCCTAAATTTATCCTAAACCCAAACCTTGATTTATATATTTCATTATTTAAATTTTGTACATTAGGCTTCCTGGTTACATTATTAACCATAGGATAAAAAAAGAATTTATTTCAGTGGGTTTTGAGAATAAGATGTAAAGTCTGGAATTCAAAAAAACAAGAATGGGTTGGGCTAACTTCCTGGAGCTCTAATCATTTTTAATTATATGATCCTTAAATTTCTTGCCCCATGTACTCCATATTAAGGTTACTTTGCCTGTGAACTTTAGAAAACCTTTTTAGTAATGTGTGCTGAACACATTACTGTAAACATTCATTAATGCTCTATATTCATTATGTTGACTTTAATTCTTCACTGCATATCTCAAATTTTAATGTATTATGTATTGACTTTCATTCATTCAATTAACTTTCAACTTTTTGGTATCTTCTTTGACTCGTGGGTTAATTAAAAGTATGTATTTAATATTCAAGTGCTTCAGGATTTTCCATAGATCTTTTGTTATTGATTTCAAACTTCGTTCTATTATGGATAGAGAACTTACTTTGGTTTGAATCCTATCAGATTTATTGAGACTCATTTTGCAGCTTAATACATGATCTACCTTTAGAATGTTTTGTGTGCATTTGAAAATAATGAATATGCTAATGGTATTGGATAGTGTTCTATAGATATCAATTAACAGTGTTTCTCAAGTCTTTTATATCCTTACTGATTTTGTATCTTAATTATTGAAAAGTGTTGTATTGAAATCTCTTTAATTTTAGATTACTTCAATTGTTTGCATCAGGTATTTCAAAACTGTTATTAGATGTGTAAAAGTTTAGTATTGCCATGTCCTTTTGATGATTCATCTTTTTATCATGATAAAAACCCTTTATAGTCTCTGGTTATATTCTGTACTGCAAAAACTATTTTGCCGGACAACATAGCAAATATTAACCTATTTGTGTCTTTGTGCTTAAAAGTTCAATTTCTTCATGCCGTAACACTTGGTCTTGCTTTGTCCACACTGACAATCTTTGACTTTAATTAGTGACTTAAATATAGACTTAAATTTGTGAAAATTCTACTTTAATGATTTGATGGTTTGATAATATTGAGGGCAAAGATGAGCTTATAAGCTGCTACATTTTGCAGAAAATACTTTAGGCTGAGAAAAATAGAATTCAGTGAGTAAAATAATGGCTTCAATTTTTTTTTTTGACAGAACTTAAAATATTTTTTCAATGAAGGAACAAAGATGATCAAAGAATAGATTTCTTACCCAAAATATGCTTTGTTTACATTATTGGTAAGATTATACTTTTAAATTAAATAATGTTATAGACCTATATGATAATAATGACCAGGAATAACTTCTACATATAATAATTTTCACATCCCATGGGAAACATCCGATGAATATAAAATTCAGTGTATGACATGGTATGAATAAAGCTCTGTGCTTATTCATTATATGGTTAAATGTAAGGTAATTCTTGTTCTTTAAACAATGAATCAATTTGTAGGGGGTGGGGAGACAGACAAACCAGAACTTTTCAAATAGCTACACAGCATTGTTTGAGTCTCTAGGTATAGTTTTAAAAAATTGATACATGCACTTGAAATGCTGAAATTTGAAGCAGATATTCTGAAAACCAAAGGTAACTGTAAATATAAATCCTACCATTATCCGTCCATGCCAACTCTTATAGTCTCAGATAAGCCAGTGACCCCATCTCATAGAAGACAATGCTCTCACAACAGTGAACAAAGCCTACGCTAATTCCAAACTCCACACACCACCATACATACCTTAACCTCTGACTTCCCTAACTTTTCTTCAGTCTCCAAGACCTTTTCTCAAAACATTCTTCTGCCTCAGGCTGTTTCACTTGTTATTTTTTCAGCCTAAAATTCTCCACCACCACATACCTATCTGCATGGCTACTTCCCTTACCTCCTTCAGGTCTCTATCCACATATCATTACTTCAGAAACATCTTCCTTCATTTTCCCAGCTTAATATAACTAGTGTTGATATACTTTACCTTTATATCTAAAGCACTACAAGCTATTTATAGGAATTAAGGAAAAAAATCTGAAGGACTATACTATGTTGATTTTTCTGAGGATTTTTCAAAGTAAAATTTCAAATAAATCAATGTTCTTTTCACATTTTTAGGAAATTTCAACCAAATTAGTTCTTGGGAGAGGCTTTAATATTATAGACTTATAAAGCAATTCTGAAGTTTCAGGCATTTGTCATCTTAATCAGGTTACTCCCACTGCTCTGCAATATCCTCTCTCACTATGGACCTATTTCTTATGTAGATTGGGTAAAATTTCTTAACCCAAACTATAAATCTGAGTTTCTAGACTCCGTGTTCAGTACAGAGAAGTACCATGGGGGCGGGATACTGGAGTTTGAACCCAGTGGTGCTAGACCACTAAGATACATATCCTCAATCTTCTTTATTATGAGACAGGGTCTCTAACTTCCCATGCTGGCTGCCTGCATCAGCCTCTGGAGTGGATGGGATCATAGGGCAGTGCTACCATGCCGTACTAGAAGTGCAGAACTTTGTAATGTTGTTCTAGTACCTTGCAGAGAAAATGTGAGGGAATATTTCATAATTTAGATATTTAATTGATGATCTCGCCTAACCTTTCCAAAGACAGGAATGAGGTAGTTACATGGGCTAAAACCCATACAGGATACATAAAGAACCTGAATAACTGCAATAAGATCATTAGAAGTAGCTCCCGGGAATAGTACTTCATTTTGGTATGGTAATCCAGGGATTTATATTGTCTACACTATTTATAGATTGTTCCTTACTGGAAGACTATAATTTATTTTATGAATAGTTACACTACGACATAAGGCCAATCCTTCCAAAGTGCACTGGGACCTATTTCTTCTTGCCTTTCAAAGAACTAAAATTATTTTCTTTTTTCACTTTTATTGGATGCTAAAAAACAAACAAAATCCACAACCCCTTTCTCACATCTTCCACCCTATTTCTCTTTGCTATGAAGTATGATTACTCACAGAAGAAAAAACAAAAAAACCTCTGTACTTGCTATCTCAACCTTTCCCTTTACTGGCTACTCATAGGAGCAGGCTTTCATTATTCTGAACTTCCAAACAACTCCTCAACATCACCAGTATCATCCACATTGCCAAATATAATGATATTTCTTTAACTTCACATCAGAATTTGACATAGTACATGTTTTTCATCATCTGAAAAAACCCTTTCTTCTCTTGACTTCCTGATCACTACAGCCTCCCAGTCTTTCTTCTATATTTCTGACTACTACTTCTTGGTCTCAATGATTAATGGCACCTCCTTTCTCAGGACATCAATATTAGAGTGCAGTAGGGCCAAATGTTGGCCACTTCTATAGTTTTAAAGACCATCTCGATATGCTGAAAACTGCCAGTTCATTTCCTTCTCTAACCCCTTTTCTTGTCAATTCTTCAACATTTCCACTAAGACATTTCTGATCTTAATATATTCAAATCAGAAATCTTAATTTACAAGGCCACTTCCATGCTTCCTAAGAAATACACACCTTTATTTATATCCTTCAACATGGCAAACTATTCAACCCATTGCTTAGATAGAAACCTTGAATTGTTTACCACCTCTCTCTCATGCTCCAGAGCCAAATACACAGGACTCGTATCAAAATCTAAGCACTTTTTTACCTCCATAGTCACCACCTAGTGCACAAAACCTCTTTTGGGTTACTGAGTAAACTCTCAATTCACCAGTCTGCTATGATTCACCCCCTGCCCCCACCTCCTTGGTCTGTTCACATAACCCCAGAATAATATTTTTATCCCCTGCTCTCGATCATCTTCTGACTTCTCATGGACTCAGAATCTAAAGTCCTTGTCAAGACTACTTAGATCCATAGTCACAGTCCATGGCAACCCATCCAACCTCATTTCTAGTAGTACTCTTTACGTACATCCTCTAGTCACTCTGGCTGGCTTCCGTGTTATTCACTGAACAAACAAAGCACACTCCTACCAGGAATTTCGTACTCACGGGCACCTCTGCCTGTTTCCTCCCCTGCTTCCCTCAGATAACCTCATGGTTTGTTCTCTTCATTACAGTCTCTTAATTATTACTTCCTAAGAGAGGCCTTCTATGACTACTCATATCCTCATTCTATATCAATTTTATTTTCAGTATCCTGATATTTATTTAAGTTTAGCTTCATTATTCTGTCATTTGCCTTTTTAACTTCTGATAAGCTCAACAGATGCCTAATGTAATATTGTTCTGAGATCCCAGAAAAAAATATCAATATTTGTCTAAGCATAAGAGTAACCTTGTTAGTAATGCCAGCAAGGCATGACATTTAGATGTATTTGAGACATTACATTGTTATAATACCAGGCATTTTGTATACCATTTAAAAGTAAAATAACCCCATATGTGCTCTATAGGTTGAAGTTTTCTTACTCTGAAATCTAAATATGTATCATAGGAGTAATCTTCAAAAATTGGGGAAATTTAAATGAAGAAATTAGAGTTCAATAGAGAAACTGACAATAAATATTAAGATAATATACTATCTTGGTAAGTGTAAGGAATAATGTTGGAAGTAATTTAGTTACGCTAGTCAGAATGGCAAAGATGAAGAAAATAAAATAAACAATAATAGATGCTGGAGGGGCTGTGGAGAGATAGGCACACTAACACACTGTTGGTGGAGCTGCAGACTGGTACAGCCCCTCTGGAAAGCAGTGTGGAGAATCCTTAAAAAACTACGGATGAGCCCACCATACAACCCTGCAATTCCACTCCTGGGTATCTTTCCAGGGGATTTAGAATCAGCACATTATAGTGACACAGTTATAAATGTTCATAGCAGCACAATTTACTATTGCTAGGCTATGGAAACAACCCAGAGGTCCCTCACTGGATGAATGGATCCAAAAACTGTGGTACATTTATACCATGGAATTTTACACAGCAATTAGAAACAATGATATTGCAGCCTTTGAAGGTAAATGGATGGCTATGGAAGAAATTATGCTGAGTGAAATCAGCTTAACCCAGAGAACTAATGGTCGATTGTCTCCACTCATCTGTGGAGGTTGGGACTAGACCCTGGCCAGTGAGAAAGTTGGTCTATTATCATGTGTTACATCCAGATAAGATTGGGCATTAACCTGACGAAGGATATTAAAGACCTATTCAAAGAAAATTATTAAACACTAAAAAAAAAATTACAGAAGACCTGAGCAGATGTAAAAATATTCCATGCTCATGGTTAGGCAGAATCAATATAATAAAGATGGCCATTCTACCCAAAGTCCTCTACAGATTTAATGCAATCCCCATCAAGATACCTATGGCATTTTTCAGAGATATAGATAAAGCAATTCTTAAGTTCATATGGAACAACAGGAGACCCAGACTAGCCAAAACACTACTCTATAGAAAGGAAGAAATAGGGGGTATCTCAATCCCTGACCTGAAATTATATTACAGAGCTGTAGTAGTAAAAACAGCATAGTATTGGTATCAAAACAGAACCAAAGACCAGTGGAACAGAATAGAAGATCCTGAGACAAACCCCCATATCCTTAACTATTTGATATTTGATAAAGGGGGCAAAAGTATAGTGTGGAAGAAAGATAGCCTGTTCAACAAATGGTGTTGGACAAACTGGACAGCCATTTGTAGACAACTGAAGCTGGATCCTTATCTTTTGCCCTGCACAAAAATTAAATCAAAATGGATCAAACACCTGGATATTAAGCCTACAACTTTAAATTTACTAGAAAAAGAAATCGGGTCTACATTACAGCTTATAGGAGTCGGCAGCTACTTCCTTAACAAAACTCCTATGGCGCATGCTGTAAAATCAAAATTAAACGAATGGGATGCAATTAAACTAAAAAGTTTTTGCACAGCTAAAGATCTAGTCAAGAGCATCAAGAGAGAACCTACAGAATGGGAGAAAATTTTTGCCTGCTACA
>PVKS010040799.1:0-16402 GCA_004027875.1 Aplodontia rufa
GAGAGAGAGAGAGAGAGACAGAGAATCAATTTTTATTGAGTTTTTCACATGGCTTTCGTTGCTCTGACATTTAGTTGTGTACGTGGGTGCTGGGGTTTGAACCCGTGTACTTGCGCATGCCAGGCAAGCACCTTAACCACCGAGCCACTGCTCCAGGACCGATGTGTTGTTTTTTTTTTCTTAATAGCAGACATGTTCTCTCAAGTAAAACATGCTGATGTGAATAGTCCCTTAATAATGCTGTGGTAAGTTGTGGAGGGAGGAGACGTGTGCTGTAATTCTGTGATTGTCTCAAACTTGAAATGAGCTTATATGTTTGGACTTGAAAAGTGTTTTCCAGTTTCCCCATAGCCTTCTCTTAGTGAGATGGAGTTGGGTATTTTCCTTCTCCCATGGTGGGCTGGAGCCAGCTGGAGTTCAGTATTTCCCATTTTTCCAGGTCATTTAGGTACTGATAAAACTCCAGCAGGTTAGGCTCTGATTCATTAGTTTCTTCTGAAGGCAGCCCTTGTTAGAAATAGCATGTTCTGGTATACTTCAAAATGGTTTCTTTTCTTCTCCCACTCGCAGAAGCAGGAGGGGATTTTTCTCCAGTGTTTTTCTGAGGACTTGGTAGAGCTCCTATTGCGACCAAAGTGTTGGTTCCCATGAAGGTTTACACTTGACTCCAGCAATTCATTAACCAGAATTCAGGTTCCCTGCGTGGGCACTGGTTCCCGGGGCAGTTTCTGTGCCTGAGTCTCTGCGGCAGCAAGCTGCTATCCTTGCATTCACCCCTCTGTCTCCTCAGTCTTGGGGTCATAGTTTACCCTGTGTCTCCTCCCTTTCATGAATCCAAGAAAAGTTGTTCAAGTTTCTAGTCTGATCAGTTTTTTATTTGTTATTAGGACACAGTGGTGACTTTAACATTTCATATATAGAACCATAATATTGAAGTCTGCATGAAATTTCTGAAACCAAGATGTTTCTATTTAAATAACAGAAATTGCAGTTTAGATTGTATGACTAAGAATCTAATCATTTTTTGAGATTACACATATGTTTTTCTTTGAGATTCATTGACTTCACTTTATTGTTTATTTTATATTTTAGGGAAGTATTAGGTTTAATGCATATAGATTTATAAAAAATGAAAGATTGATGCTAGAAAGTTTAACAGATTTATTGATGGTTTTAACATTATAGCCATTGGTTGTGAAACTTCAATGCATCTACTCTATTGTAACTTCAAGATATTATGCTGGATAGAGACCACCTAAGGTCTTTTCTTACACAGAAGTCTTCACAAGTTTTTAATATAACCACAGATGCATTTTTTCAATCTTTATGTAACCTTGAGTAAGGACAATGAATATTATATTCATTTCCTTTAAGAAATGGGATCATCATGTTTTAGAATTTCAGGCAATGTATAAATTTGAAGTGTTCTAAATATCTCTTGGCTTCAGTTTTTTCTGGCTGCCTAGAACTTTTGAACATAATCCTCCATGCTTGGCAATTTTCCTCCCTTATGAGTTTCACCTTCCCATGGTGGAAGTCAGAAACTTGGTTCACAACTGCCTTGGTGGCTGAGCCCCAGATATGTGTCCAAGTCTACATCAATCAGGTTTCTTAATAGGAGAATCGACTTGGAAGTTAGCAGCTTGAGGACAGATTCTCTGCACTGAACCCACTTTGGTGAGGAGGAGGATAGCAGGAGCATCTGGCTTGGGTGATGGCAGTATGCTTCACTAGTCCTACTTCAGGAGTGGTGCTCTGGCTGGTGCCAGAAGCTGCAGTAAATTCAGGCTCTATGTACTATTTGCAAGTGGGAATGCCAGTGGCAGAGAGTGTCTCAATAGCCCCTTCTGTTGTGTGGTTTGGAACATTACTTTTACAAGTTTAAACATAAATCTGCTTCCCCAGCCCACTCATTTAATATTTACCCAATAAATGCCATTTTTGCTTCACCAGCCACAGTCAGCCTCTGTGGTTTTCCACTGAAAATCCGTATTACTTCTTTATTTCTAATTCCTTTTTCTGGGAAAATCTTTGTGAATACAGATTATCTGTTATTTCTTCTCTTAGTGTGTCAACTATACTGCCATTTGAACACTTTTTTACTGGTTGTTCTAGGGTTTCTATCATAGTTTTTAAAAGCACTCTATGTCAAACTTCAATCAGCACCATCCTTGTACTAAACTGTTTCTGTTGCCATAACAAAATACCTGAGGCAGAATTCTTTATGAAGAAATGAGATTTACGTAACTCATATTTTTGGAGGCTGAAAATCATACTGATCAGCCACATCTTTTCAACCTCTAGTGAGAACCTCATGGTGAAGGACATCACAATGGTAGAAGCACTTGTGGAAGAGATCATGTGGCAAGACAGAGAAGGGTCAGTCTTGCTCTTTTTATAACAACCCAATCTTGTAGGAATTAGCTGGGGTCCCATGGGAACTACACTAATTCCTTTTGAGAACAGTATCCATAGTGACTAATCACTTTCCATTAACATTCACCATCTAAAGGTATCAACACTTCTTAGCACTGCTGACCAAACTTCCAAAACAGGCACCCCTGGGAGACACATCTAAACTGTACAAACCACAGCAATGCTTCTCGTAACTGCCTTATAAATGAATATTCCCCAATTCCTGTCATAGTCCTTATAATATTCCCATATGCTACAATAACAAAATATGCTGTTGCTTTAATACTTTAAGCATTGTTTTTAGATTAATTAAGAATGAAAATTGAAAATTTTTATTTTATCTGATTCTATTCCTCTCTGGCAGCTCTTCCTTTCTTTGTGTAGATTTGAGTTTCTGAATTGTATTTTTTTTTCTGCCTGAAAAACTTCTTTTTAATTTTGCTTGCAAGGAGGTCTTGTAGCAATGAATTTTCTTCGTTGTTTGCCTGAGAATGCATTTACTTCTCCTGCACTTTTTAGGCTAATTTCCTGCATATAGAATTCTAGGTTAGTGCTTTTTTGTCGTTCTTTCTTTCAGCACTAAATATTTCAGTTCACTTTGTTGTTTGTTTCATGGCTTCCAAGAAAAAAAATCCAATGGAATTCTTCTTATCTTTGTTTTTTTATAGCCTAAGTATTTTCTCTCCCTGACTTCTTTTAAGATTTTTTAATGTCTTTGGATTGCTTCAGTTTGAATATAATATGTCTAAGTGTGGTTTGGGGTACTTATTCCTGATTGGTTCTCTTTGAACTTCGAGATTTAATTCTTTTTTCTATCATTAATTTTGGAAAGTTCCTGGCCATTGTGACTTCCCTTCCTCTCTCCCTCCCTCCCTCCCATTTTTCCTTCCTTCCTTTTATTCCTTGTGATATTTCAATTTATATGTAATGCTTTTGAAATTACCCAATAGTTTTTGGGTTATCAACTTTTTGTCTATTCTTTCATCTCCTTGACACTTCCGTTTGGAAGTTTCTATAGGTTCACCTTCAAGCCATGATTCTTTCCTCTAATTTTTCCAGTATATGGATCAATTTATCAAAGGCATTTGTTATTTCAGTAATTGTTTAGGATTAATATTAATCTGTCTAGGTGTTAGGCTGTTTCATGCTTGCTTTAACTGCAAGTTGGCAGAGGCTTAGAATTCTCTGTTGTCTTTGTTTTTATCTCTGTTCTTGGCTTTGAACTTCACTAAATTCTCCTTAGAGAAGCTGTGAATCTTCAAACTCTTTCAGCTATAATCCACTGTTACTATATTGGATCCCTATACCAACTGTGATGGTAAGGTGGGCTGGTGGAAGCAGTGCATGCCGTTTGCTTAAATATTAGTCTTTTAGTAGGCCTGTTTCCTTGGACTGTGACCTTCACAGTTGTTTTTCCAATAATATAGATTTTCCTCCTCAGGTTAGACTGGAAAGATAAAGGGGCTGGACTGAACAAAAATACTCTTCCTCCAGATGAATCAAGGATCTAGTAAAGCCTTTCCCACTGGAGAGTAAGCTTTTATTATGGGTCACATTGGGCATATTTCATAATGATTAATGTTCTTCCCTTGCGAGAGTTGAGGAAGACTCTTTCTTGACTCTTCAATGCAAGATCCTGTTGGGTTGCATAGACATAAATCTCACAAAAATATGAGGTCTCTCCTCAGATTGCAGGCCAGAGAATTTCTCATTGTCATCTAGTTTAAATTCAGCTTCCAGAAAATTCATGAAATTACCACTTAAGTGTTCCCACATTTTATGACTCCTGTGGCTTCTGCAAATAAGCAGATATTGGACATGACTCTCTGGATTC
This sequence comes from Aplodontia rufa, assembly GCA_004027875.1. Classification (NCBI taxonomy): domain Eukaryota; kingdom Metazoa; phylum Chordata; class Mammalia; order Rodentia; family Aplodontiidae; genus Aplodontia; species Aplodontia rufa. The sequence continues at coordinate 4,250 of PVKS010040799.1, forward strand.
ACCTATCTCTTTAGATTTAGGGGTGGCTATTTGCTCTGCAATTATAGCTCTCTGAGAGTCCAAGAAAAGTTATGGATTTTTAATTGATTATTACAGTTTATTTTGTTGCTGTATGGGTAGCGGTCTTGACTTACAAACTCATGAGATGTTGAGTCAAAACTATACATCCTTAAATTTATTTATATGTATATATAAGTAATGTTTTGGAAAGCTTTATTTTTCTAATTAGTTTTAATATTTCTAAAGGTAGACTGTGAGAGAGATCAGATTAAATTTTAGTCCAGTAGAAAATTGACCTAGTACAGTAGCTTTTTTCTTTCTTTCTTTCTTTTTTTTTTTTTTTAGAGAGGGGCAATGAGGGGCTGGAGCGGTGGCTCCGTGGTTTCAGCGCTTGCCTGGCAAGCACCAGGACCCGGGTTCAAACCCCAGCACCACGTACACAACTAAGTGTTGGAGCAACTAAGGCCATGTGAAAAACTAAATAAAGTTGTTTCTCTCTTTCTCTGTCTCTCTCACTGTCCCTCTCTCTTTAAAAAAAAAACGTAAAAATAAAAAATAAATAGAGAGGGGCAATGAGAGAGAGAGGAGAGAGAGAGAAAGAGAAAATCAGTTTTATTTAGTTTTTAATGTGACTTTCATTGCTCTGACGCTTTGTTGTGTATGTGGTGCTGGGTTCAAACCCACATCCTTGTGCATGTCAGGCAAGCACCCTAAGGGTCAAGCCACTGCTCCAGCCCTACAATAGCCTTTCATAATCATTGAATGTATTTTCTTCCTTGGCAGCTACCTCTTTGGATGCCCATGAAAGACAAAGCAGTCATTTGAAGCCATTTCCACCCTGACCCCCAATTAGGTGTTTCCCAGTGTACTAAGTACCTAACAGGCTCATAAAGGGCTCAGAATCCTCTCCACCTTCCCAACTGATGCTTTCTATCAATATCAAAGTTGTTTAAATGCAGCAGTGAAACCAGAACTTCAGGACCTCTTTCAAAGGCCATTTCCGAAATACAGGGACTCTTACTAATTAATTATGAATGCTTACTTCCCTTTCATGGATTACCTTTCATGGACTATGACTATGATATGCTGCAGCGTCAGGAAAATACCTGTGGTCAGCTGTCAAAACACTGCAGTCAAAAAGCTTGTTGATTCTATTTGCTTAATTCAAATTTAGAAAGCATGTGAAAGAAATCCAACATTAAATGTCCAATAATACTTTAAAATGAGGATGTTTACTTATTGAGTTAGATGATGGCTTAATGAAGCCATCATTTACCTTTCCTCTCTTATATCAATGAATAATTCTAATGTATCTGGTCCACTTTATTCTTAGAAGGAGCTTTATCCCATTTTCCTTACTAATTTTACCCAGAGTAAAAGACTTAAGTCTCCACAATGACCTAAAATGCCTGTTTGCTCTCTTCTTTCCTCCTACTTTTATCCCCCCATGAAGTTTCCTTCCGACTATGGCTTTCTTACTGTTTTGTGAACATATTATGCATGTTCTTATTGTATGATCTTTGCACAGTCTGTCTTCTGCCTGCACGTTTTTATTCTGATAAATACATGTGTTTCTTTTTTACTTCCTTTAAGCTTTTGTTAAATTTTATCTTGACACCTTATTTCATTTCCAACCTGCCATCCCTTGGTTTTGCTCATCCCTATTAATGTGATCTTTATTTTCTTTTCTCTTTGGCAGTAATTTTCTAACATGCTGGTATTGTCCTTATTTATTTTATTATTTATTGCCTGTTGTTCCCTGTTCACTTTAGGGTGGTGGCATCTTTCTGTTTTGCTTTCTGATGCAACCAGAACATTTAGAGTAGGACCTAAAACATAGTAAGTAAGTGCTTGCTAGATAATTGCTGAATGAATGAATGACTAAGGTTTATATGCAATGCCAATATTATATCCCAGGTCACATGTGAGGGAAATATGATCTAAGCTGTAGATTTTGCACTATTTATGCATGGACCAGTGAGATATCAAACACTACTAGTAGAAAGGAGAGTGAATTGCAGTGCATTTATGCCTATCTTAAGTAGAGCGATAGCAGTGGCAATGCTTCAAGAATAAAATCTGGAGAAATATTTCCAGAAAAAACATAATGTTTTGCCAATGTCCTGGATGTTGGAACATGAAAGAGACGCATACAATGATGGCCCTGATATTTATTAATAGAGTTTAGGGATTTACAAAAAATTAAGAGATGAATGTATAAATTCATTTCTATATACTGAATATAGGGTACTGATGATGTGTTTAGAGTGGATGTGAAATAAGTTTTTATAAAACCAAAGCATGATAAAAATATGTGAGCTGCAGATATAAAATTGGGGTCTTCACTACTGAAGATAATTAAAGTCTTAAGCTTTGGGTGAAATTTTGACAGAGAGAGTTGAAGTGAAGAGGATGAAAATAAGCAAAGAATCCTGAGAAAAGCAATTTAATAGGCTGGTGAAGAAAGACCTGCAAAGGAGGGTGAGAAGGTGAGCCTGGAATGCTAAGAGGAAAATCAGATGTCAAAGAAGGAAAGTTCAAGAAATGAGCAGGCAACAGTGAGTGAGATTTCAGAGACATGCACACAAGGTGAGATAAAATGAGACAGGAAATTATCTAAAAATAATAATTTAGACCTTATGTAACCCAGTTTTAAAATACCGTGATGGAAAGATATGGGTACCTCTCATTTTGGGAGCAAGGATTTTGAGGAATAAATATACAAGCGATTGCCATTCTAAAAGTTCTTTCACAGTGGCTGGAGTGGTGGCTCAGCAGTTTTGGCGCTTGCCTGGCATGTGTGAGGACACAAGTTGGAACCTCAGGACCACATACACAGTGAAGAGTTGGTGCTAAGAAGATCACATGAAAAACTAAATAAAATTGATTCTCTCTTTCTCTCTTTCACTGTCCTCTCTTTAAAAAGAAAATTTCTTTCACAAAATTTTGTGTGCTCTGTTACATTGCAGCACCTTCTTTTTCTTATTATTTAATTGGGGAGATTGCAGAAAGTGTGTTTTCAACTTTTAATTAATCCACTTACATACAATGAAGAAAGTTTACTTCTGACCTTTCTTGGACATGGATTTGAGACAGATGTGGGATGAAAACCTGAAAAAGTTGGAAGGGCAGGAGAAGTTATATGGTTTATGACAGCCTAGTGAAAAATGTAGAAGTGGAACATAATGGGAAATCATCAAAGAGTTTTAGTGAAATGCCTAATAAAATAGGCATACAAATAGGATAGCACACACAAAAAGCCCCTTGCTACGGCTGTGGGATGGCTGGAGTTAAAGGTGGGAGGCATGGCCATCTTTGTTGCACTCCTGGAGGGCAGGAGATCTTACATATTGTAGACTTGTGACTATACCACGAAATATGAGATGGTTCTAAAATTGCATGAAATGTGACAGTCCTTTCTTGTCTCAAAGGAAATAATAATATAATTATGTGCTGCTACTACTGCCTGAAAGTAAATGAACTAATCCTCTCCAAAGACCATCTCAGGCAGAGGAGACAACATGTGCACAAACTTTGAGCCATCAAAATTTCCAGCATTTTGGGAAACTGTGTATGGTTCCAACAGAGAACAGTGAGTTGGTTTTATAGAACAGAACATAAAACTGAAAGATTAAGTCTTATAGGAAATGTCAGGCAATTTAATTTAAAACAAAGACTTCCATTAGATTTGCATTTTAGAGAAAGTTGTGGAGGAGATCTGGATAAATTAACATTCAGGGAAAGGTCAAAAATAAGTGAATCCATAAAGGTCTGATAGGAAGGAATGTCTAGACTGAGGAGGCAAATGAAATGTTATAGGAACCAGTGCAAGATGAGAGATTCTATTGAGAGTAAAGGAGATGATAAGTAAAACCCCCCATAACCTCTGCAGCAAGGAGTCATCTTATTATTGCTGACTTCTATTTTCCTTTGGAAAACAGAAGCTAGGTTGTAAGAGATTGGACAGAGAAAGGTAAATGAGCAAATGGAGGAAGTGTTTGCTTGGCTGGGAAGGAAAGTTGGACATGGAATAAGGGTAGGATTTAAATTTTTTTCTATGTTCAAGGGAACAAAGACTTGATATCTTTACATAACCAGTAGAGAGAAAGAACTTTAAGACACAGGAAAGTAAGAACGTTTCATCTGAAAGAGGACTTTGCCATGAAAGGAAGGCAATTCAAAGTGGTTGTAGAAGTAAATGAATTAGTAGATGAAGTTAAGAAGCTGAGTGCTGAAATACGATGGTTGTTGTTGACCAACAATGCATTAGTAAAACTCATTAAGCAATTTTCAATTACTGAAGCAGTGGTTGAGCACTTAATGTTTAAGTTGGACTAAAAAGTACTGCTGAGGCCCATAATATAATAGTTGGACTAAAAGCAGATTATAAGCTAATGTTGTGAGTCTTTCCTTAAATATTGATTCTTATGTACATTTTGATTATTAAAATAATATCTATTAGGCAAGAGGATTACTCGAGTTCTTTTTTTCTTGAAGATAAATCAATCAAAAATTAAAATCGCTTTTACATACCTCCTTTCTAACTTCAAGAATTATTTTTATTTGTTCTTCATATTATCATTCCTAAAATTGTCTCCTTGCGTATTTACCTTAGAGTAACACGTCACTGTGTTATTATTACCTTATTATTACCTTTGAGAAAAGAGAAAATTATCACATTCCATGGATTTTTTTTTTTAAAGAGAGAGGGACAGTGAGAGAGGCAGAGAAAGAGAGAAACAACTTTAGTTTTTCACATGGCCTTAGTTGCTCCAACACTCAGTTGTATACGTGGTGCTGGGGTTTGAACCCGGGTCCTCGTGATTGCCAGGTAAGCGCCGAAACCGCTGAGCCACCGCTCCAGCCCCCATTCCATGGATTTTTAAAACCATCAAATATATCATGTTATAGTCACCAGTCTATTAGTTATTATGAAGTACAAAAAAAAAGCATACTATAGTTAAAAAAAAGGAAAGAAAGTAATACCTAGGAAAATGCCTCATAGATGAGTCCCTCAATAAGTGTTTGGGGAATCCAAGTATTTGCTGGAAGCCAGGCCAAGTTAAGAACCAGTCTCTGGCACAGTTCTGCTCCTCTGTGACTTTGGCTACGTCCTGGATGCATCAGCACTCTTGATATGGACATTGCAGCCTCCCTGCAGATGATAGTAGTCATTGGCAGGAGCAGCCTGATGTTGGCAGAGATTGGGCACAGTGGGGGCACCTTGGGGGAGGCCCAGTAGTGATCATTTGGAGGACACTGGAGACCTGGCTCTGACACTGGCCAAAAAGACATACTCCAGGGACGCACAGAGGGGAAATGATAGATATCACATTATTATCTAGGAACTCGTTTGTGTGGAGCAGTGAGACACATCCAGGACATTCCCAGAAGCATCAGGAAACAAACAGGTGAAAGATTTTGGGGTGTTCACAGAACAGAGGCAGAGACATACTGTGTCGTGACTGGTATTAGTTCCAAATGGGATGCTTCAGAACATGGGGCTTCTTATTTATAGACCTTAAATCCTCCCTTTTTTCAATCCCACTCCGTAGTTCTTACCCAGGTATTAATATATTAGCTTATATTATCATTAACATATTATTATAATATTTAATATAATGTATAACAATAGATCAGTAGCATATATTATATAATGCAAATAATTATATAATAAAATAAAATACAAAATAGTATACAAAATATATATTATGTAGTATAAAATATGAAAATCATGAAAAAAATAAATATAATATTTATATAATATCAAACATTATTAATATATTATTATGATTTAATACTTAAGTTCCATTTACTTCCGCTACTTCTAAAATGATAAAAGCAACAATAGTAGTAGTGAGATATCTTATAATATGCTTACCCTACTTAGCTAACTTCATTAATAGATTTATCTGAATGATCTATTTTCAGTTTGAAAAACATAAGCCCATTGCCGGGCATGGTGGTCTATATCTGTAATCTCAGTGGCTGAGGCAAGATGATTTGCAAATTCAAAGTTAATCTGAGCAACTTAGGGAAACCCTGTTTCAAAATAAAAAAATAAAAAGCAGGGATGTGGCTCAAAGGTTAAGTGCCCCTGGGTTCAAACAGATAGGTAATACCCTTATTTTCCAGGTCAAGGATATCATAAAATTGAAACTTAAAGAGATGAGTATCAATAGTCACATTCATATAGCTGGTCTTCTTGCCTTGTTAACTTTGTTTTTACTGCTAAAATGACTTTCACACTGTACTGTGGATGTGACCTTAATTCTCATGATGCTCATTACAATTTTGTACAGCAAACTTCCATGGAAAGAAACAAGAAAAGTCCCATGTGGCACATGTTCTGTCAGAGAGTTTTTCAGTTTTGTATTTTCATCTTTGAATAAGAAAATTTGATTAGCCTGTTGAAGTAGGAACATATTGTATTATAAAATGGCTTTATGTAGAAACCTTACAAATGAGACTGATTATAGCCAATGCGGTAATGCTATAGGATGTTGGGATTTTGATTATTTTTAATTGAATGTATTGTTATGCTTAAGGTATTTTAAAAAATTGTTAAACTTCTCTGTAAATGAAACTCTCATATTCAAAGGCTTCATTTGATCAAAACATCATTATAATCTTGTTATGTTAAGATTTATTAGTAAAATTTTCATCTTGAATTTATTTTTAGAAATTCACATTCTGATACAGGTCATTTATTATTAGCACTAGGTAACAAAGCTGGTTACTCATGCAAGAATAATTGGTAGTAATGTAGTTAACAGAGAAAATAAAATAATTCTCAATTTCACTTTGACTTAAAAATTGGCCTTTTAGGATATTACTATTGATTTCAAAATTTTAAGCTTAATGAATAAGAATTACCTAATATCATAGCCATGTCATAGTAAATATCATCCTTTGGATTCTCCATTTAATGAACTGCATGTACATTACAAACAGCTCCAGTTTTAATTGTTCTCTTAAAAACGTTAATCTATTATTAAAAATCTCACTATTATTAAAACTTTTAAGAAGAAAATAATACAAAAAATTCTTTTCAAAAGAACTTAATCTCTGTATGCAAAGTCTGCCTTCTTCAGTCATCCCATAAAAGAAATTATCCAGATATGGCAAGGAGATTTTGTGACCAACAGAGAGATGCATTAACAAAAAAGTAAATGTTTGTGTATTAGAAACAGGATGAGGACTGCAAGAATATGCAAATTACATTTGAAAGCAGTAAGTGTTGGACATTTACAGTGCTGCTCCCAGCCCAAGGAGAAGGTGTCAAATCACAGGCACAAAAGGGCACAGTTAGAACTATCTTTACTCTAATATCTTACCTAATGACTCACTTCCCCACGTGTATCCTAGCCTCTGCTGATCACAGGCCTCACTTCTACTTGGTACTCAAATATTCACCTAACCTCTCACTTCCTATCCTAGGCTAACAATTATAATATGATGATATTAAAAATAGTGGCTGGCATTTATCTAGCATTTCAGAGATGCCTGCTATTACTCTAAGCACTTAAAATGTATTAACTAATTTTCTTGAAGGCTTCAATTATAAATTCAGAAATTGTTCCACAAAAAGGTTTAAGTAACTTGACCAAAGTATGGAATTAATAATTGGGATTCTGAGATCTAGATCTCTACTCAGTAGGCAGTATTTCTTTTTGGGATTTGTGCCCTGTCTTTTCTGGGCTGTTCTCAAGATATATTTCTGTGGTGCTGTCTGATATTCCTGTAGCAACTTTCATCATTCCCCCTTTCCCTGTTAGGAAAGAGTATGGGAAACACAAAATTCTGAAATCATCTGGCCCCTTCCTATACCAACCCCCTATAACTCAGTGTGATTTGACCAAGCTGTGATGCTTGCTTTTAAATTATTATGAAAAATTTGTGCAATGAATTCCTCACCAAATATCATATTGTGATAGTAATAACAAAAAAATTTTAATAATATCTTTGTTTCTTCATATTTGTGATCAAAAGAAGATAAGTCTATTTTACATTTCCAATGCCAAAGAAAAGATAATAAATCTTAAACACTTGTCAACACTCATTGTTACCATGTGTGAATGTGTATAATAGATTGCACATCTATAAGATTAATTTAGTCCAGAAGTATTTCTTATAATATTTTTAATCTGTGAAGTGTGTTTTGTTAGACAAATAAATGGGTGCCTGTTTATTAGAAATTGCTTTTTAAAATCTTGGTAGAGATGAGTACACATAAAATATTGTGTAAGAGCTTAGAAGAAGGGCATATGAATTCCAGTATGGCTGAATAGAGGGTATTTATGCAATATTTTGTATATTGTAAACTATAGCCATTACTGCCTTGAAAATTGAATAGATAATCTGTCAAGGGCTGGGGGTATGGCTCAGTGTTAAAATGCTTGACTAACATCTGCAAAGTCCTGTAGTCATTCCCCAGTGCCACACACACACACACACACACACAAAGTCTGGCAATAGTAAAATCTAATAATGTTCTGTTTGTATTAGATGCAAGAAAGTGATGTAAATTGAAAGTAAATAAGGAATATTCTGATCAAAAGCTATGGAGCTAACTAGAGCACAGGAAAGATGTAGACTATTATTTTCATTTATGGAGAATATAAGCATGATTTCTCCATGTGGGCCTTTAGACTATTGTGTTATTATTGTGCATCTGTTTACTTTTTTTCCCCCTATAAAATGAAAATTTGCCTCTGTCCTTTATGGTTTCTTCCTAGTTCAGAAGTATTCTGCAATTCCATGAGACGGTGAAAGGAGTCCAAGGCTTAACTGTTCCTTGTGTGCTTTTCTACGAACAATCTGCCATGTTTGCTGAGGCACATAGTGATCTGAAAATGAATGTCTGGAACAATTTGCTTTGCTTTCCGTGACCGTTCTGTTTCTGAACTAATGGGTTGTTTAACTGTTAGGAAATGTTCCTGCCAGAGCTTTTACTTTGAAAATGGGCTGGCTCTTGATAAAGGACCTAGCAAAGTGCTCAGGGCCTGAGAGGAGGTGCTGGATGAGCATTTACAAATGAATACGCCAAGGGAGGATGCAATGATAATGGCATCCTGTTATCATTAGCACAGGGGTGAAATACATGTGACAGCTGCATCTGTCTTCCAAATATTTGAATTTCTTGATATTTTTACAACATATGACTGCACAATTGAATAACATTATCCACATTAATACTTTGTTTAGTTTTACACATTCTTATACTGAAGTATATGCCACTTGACTGTATATGTGTATGTATCCATCCCAGTATTAATGTAAATTTGAGTTGTTATGTTCCATTTTTGCTGCAGCCAACAAATAGGCAAAGTATTCTCGCAGTTCTTGTCTGAGAATTACCATGCTTTTCCATGCTCACACTTTCCAGCAATACACTGTGTTTTCCAGGCTCCTTTGCAACCAGGTGGGGCTGTGGGTGAGTTCCTTCTGGTCAGAGAGCACTGTGAGCAACAGGGAGGTATGCCATTCCCTGTACAATAGTACAGAAATCGTCTCATACTCATCCTTTTCCCCTACCTCCTAATCAACAATACCTAACATGTGGCTTTGGCAAGATAACCAAGCATAGCAAGAGATCAAAACAGAGATTTAAAGGTTGAAGCATCCCTTTATAGCATCGCAAGAATCTGGCAAGACACTTGCCCCTGGTAACTTAAGAAGGCAGATGATCCACCCACTGAACTTTCAACTCAAGAGGAACAAGATTGGCAAAGAGAATATTGTAGTATGTGTTTGCTGCATTCCTTTGGCAAGGTATTGTAGAAAAGAGATGAGAGAAAAAGGACAAGGGAATAGAACTGATCTACAAATTTGTGGTGCCGAAAGGGTGTAAATGTCAACTGCTTCTAGATCCCATAACAATAAAAATTTCAACAATTTTTATTGGTGCATTGTAATTGCACATGATAGTGGAATTTATTTTTACATACTTGTACATGCATGCAATAGTATAATTTGGTCAGATTTATTCCCTAGAACATCCCCTTTCTAATCCCTGATCTCTCTCCCTGATACCCTTCTTTTATTCCACTGGGATCCCTTTTATTTTCATGAAATACCCCCTTATTTTTTTTTCTCTCTGGTTTCCACATATGATAGAAAACACACAATCCCTGACTTTTGGAGTTTGGCTTATTTTGCTTAATAGAATACTTTCAATTCCATCCATTTTCCTGCAAATGACATAATTTCGTTCTCCTTAAAGGCTAAATTAAACTCCATTATGTATATATACCACGTTTTAAAATCTATTCATTTGTTGATGGACACCTAAGCTGGTTCCATAATTTAGCTATTTTGAATTGTGTTCCTATAAACATGGGTTTGCATGTATCACAGGAGTGTGCTGACTTTATTTTTAGGATAAATACCAAGGGGCAGTGGTTCCATTCGTAGTCTTTTGAGGAGCCTCCATACTGGTTTCCATAGTGGTTATACTAATTTACAAATCCACTAATAGCATGTAAGTATTTCTTTTTCTCCACAGCCTCTTCAGCATTAATTTCCATTTGTATTCTTGATGAGGAAACATAATTTAAAAATAAACTTTTTAGGCAAAGGATCAGTTAAAAAATCTGCTTTATAATATCATTCAGATTTGTAGCAAAATTCAGATTAAGGGTGGTCTTCCTCTGAAGCCTGCTATTGCTTTGTCATCTTAAAAAAGGATACATTGGAGTAAGTAAAGACAGAAAAGAAGTCGGAGAATTCTAGGAAAGGAATGCAGGTGTGGTAACTGACACATGAATTTAAACAAGATAAGTAGACCATAAGCCTACCTATATTTTGATAGATTTTCTTGGTCAAAGAAATTACCTTTAATTTGAATATTTCCACTGCAAAATAACTTTAAGACTTCTGTTATATGCTGAATTGCTACCTCCCAAAGTTGTCATAGGGTTTGTATATGTTAAAATCTATTAGAAAATGCCAGTTTTCCTAATATTGTTGAACCAAATTATTTGTTGAAGAAAGAGAATACTATGAAAGTACTGTAGTGGTTCCATGAATCTTTAAAGGAATAATCCGGCGCACCGAGACCAAAACCAATCGTCGGAGATGGGTTCCCCCTTATTATGGGTGTACAAGAGCATTTATAGGGGATTTTCATGGGGGTTGGGATAGTTAGGAGCAGAGCGCAGATGCTGATTGGTTCTCTGCCCTAAGGACAGTGGTGAAAGTAGGTCATTGGGTATATGTTTGTGCCTGTGGGAAAGTTAGAGCCCGGAAGGTTAGAGCTGGAATGATTAGAGCCAGGAAGATTAGAGCCAGGAAGAGAAGTTTGGGAAGCACCTTGATAGCAGAGGGGGTTACAAATCTCCCAACACTTTCTATCAGCACATATAACTATTTATTTTGCCAATACAGGAGTATAAAATATTACCTAATTTTTTAATTTGGTTTTTTCTGAGCAATGTTAAGAATGGACATATACTTGTTGACTCTTCAGTTAACTTTTTTCATGAAGCATTGTTCAGGTCTTTTGCTCATTTTTTTATTGAGTGCTTTGTGATATCTCTCTCTGTCAGCTATGAAATATTTTCTACCAATTTGAATTGTGTCTCTTTTATGGTGTCTGCTAGATTGTAGGAAATTTGGAAAATATAAACCATTCACAATCCCATCAGTAAAAACAGTAACTATTAAAAGTTTCTGTATTTCTATTTATTGAACACCCATGAGGAAAGGGAAGTTGATCATAGATTTTTGGAACTAGAAGGGTTTTAAAGGAAAATACACTAATATATACTGAGCATCCATAGTATAAGAAGATTAACTAACCACTTCTTTTGTAGAGGGGTGATATGAAGAGTTCTAACTCTTCTAAAAAACCCTCATCATTCGATAGAGATTTGAGGTCTGAAGTAAAAGAATAATACTCACAAGGTGGCAAATAAATTAGTAGAAAAGCCAACATTAGAATACATTTATCCTTATGGAACCAACCCAGATGCCCCTCACTTGATGAGTGGATACAAAAGCTTTGGTTCATATATACTATGGAATACTACTCGGCCATCAGAGAAGACGATATTATAGCTTTCGAAGTCAAATGGATGGAGATGGACAGAATTATGCTTAGTGAAGTCTCCCAAGCTCAGAGACTTAAGGGCCGAATGGTTTCTCTCATCT
>PVKS010040800.1:0-16406 GCA_004027875.1 Aplodontia rufa
TTTTGAGTGGACCAAGTTTAAACGCAAATCCTTGAATTCCCTGTCTGAACCAAAACCAAAGAAAATTAGCTCCTAAAAACCTGGTGTAGCAGCGGCGCCCCCCAGTGGCATGCAGGTTTCCCTGACACGACCCTAGGATGGAGGACTCTGGACAGGGCCAGGAAAGAGGCTGAAGGATCTGCAAGAGGTGAAGGAATTCAGTTTTTGTGTTTAATGCTTTTCCTGAGCTTTCAGTTCATGAAAGACGAGAAACTGGAACTGTTTTCATGCCTGGTAGGTGGTCACTGTCCATAGGAAATAGCCTAGTGGTGCCTCGGAAGAATCTGTGTGGGTTTATATTTTTCCTTGCTTTGAAGGTTTCTTTCAGCCTCAGTTTCCTCATCTGTACACTGGAACAATAACAATGCCTATCTTATCGGGAAGTTATGGGGATGCAATGATATCATACAGATGAAGTGCTTAGCAGAGTGAAGACTAAGGGAATGTGGTTGATGAAATGATGAAATGACCTGATAAGAGTAGTGTGTGTGGTTGTGTTGTGCGGCCTCAGTGCAATGACTGCGGGACTCCAAGAATCCAGTCTCTCATGGCAGCTGACGACATGCTAACTGTGTTCTAGAGGCTCCAGGATGGTTCTTGCTAAGAGCTGGACCCTGAAGAAGCACTTCGTAGGCAGCCCCACTAGTAGTGACTTTGAGCTGAAGACTGCTGAGCTCCCACCCTTAAAAAATGGAGGTAAGTGAGGCTCCTAAGACTTCAGAGTTATATCAGTTAGCCTTTTCTGCATAACAAAATCCACCAAAATTTAGTGACTTCAAGTATATTTATTAGTTCAGAATTTTGAGGGCTGGCAGTTTGGGTTGAGATTAGCAGGGTGATTCTGTTGGCCTCATCTGGGCTGTGTGGTGATTTTAGGATGGGCCTCACTCACACATTTGATGGTTGTAGACTTTTAGCTGGGGTACATGCCCTACAGCTTCTCTATGAGGGCTTTCTAGAGGGCTAGTCAGATCTCTTCTCAGTGATCTCATGCAACTAGGGCAGCCGGGGTTGGCGATGTGCTCTTGCTCATCAAGCCTCTCCTTGTACCTTTCTTGCTAACATTCCCATGGTCAAATCAAGTCACATAGCCAAGACCTGATTCGGGGGGGAGGGAAATATACTTCTTTTTCTTTTTTCTTTTTGTGTGACTGGAGATCAAACCCAGGGCCTTCCACACTCTACCACTAAGCTGTATCCTCTGTCCCTGGAAATAGCTTTCTTGATGGGAGGAGTGGACAAAGGCGAGCACACAAGTGTGGGAGGTATTTGTAGCCGTCCTGCAATCTGCCACACGGGCCAGTTCAGGGTCCAAAGTGTGTAGTGTTGATGTCATGTTGGGGGATCCCTCTGCTTTTTGTGATAAGTAAATCTCATTCTTGGGTGCAGTACTCGTCATGGCTGTGACAGGACCATGGGGGGTCTGATGACAGTGGGGTTAGCATTGCCAGCAGCCACGTGCAGAGCCTGGACTAGGAGATGGCAGTAAGGGGTGTTTATAGGCAGGTGAGTGTTTGAGAAAAGAGGATGCAGTCAAGGAGCATGGCAAAGTCATCCATCCCAGTTAAGTTGAGGTAGCCAGGCCCAGATTCATAATTCCAGAAAGCATGTTCCTGAGGGTCCCTCCAGCAAAATCCACATTGCTCCATGCTAATTGGGGCAGGTAATGAAACCCCAGGTGAGCACGGTAACACAGTGGTTACAAATGTGGCCCTGGGCAAGTTACTTGGCCTAACCTTAACTAAGATGGAGTCAATAGTCAAGAATATCCAGGGAAATAATCCAAGTGAACTTTGGAGTGAGTAAAGAACCACATTGTCATCACATCAGCTAGGCTGGGCCAACGTGGGAGCCCTTTTTTCCTCTTCAATAGAAAGCACAGATGAGGGGCTGGGGGTTTAGATCAGTGGTGGGGCACTTGCTTAGCACGCAGAAGGCTCTGGATCTGATGCCCAGGGCTGGGGTGGGGTGGGGGGCAGCAGAGATGAGCGGGCAACCCTGAAGCAGAAAGACTGCATTTATTTAGAATGCCAACAACAGTGCAGACTCAAGCCCTGAGTTTCTAACTGACTGATATTCTATTTTGTAGAGGTCCTGCTTGAAGCTTTGTACCTTTCCGTGGATCCTTACATGAGGTATTATTTTCCTCCTATAAAAGTTTGATGTTATGTGTAGGACCGTATCCTTAGTTAGCATAGCTCAGGTTCTATAGTAGCCAACTTCTGCAGTGCACAGTGACATACTCCTGTAATCCCACTGGCTCAGGAGGCTGAGGCAGGAAGGTTGCAAGTTCAAGGCCAGCTCAGCAACTTAGAGAGGCCCAACACTATTTATCGAGACTCTGCCTCATAATAAAAAACAAAACATTATGGAGGTGTGGCTCAGTGGCTAAGCATTCCTGGGTTCAATCCCTGTGACCACAAAAAAAAAAAAAAAAAAGCCCCTGACTGAAAACACTCATTTCTGCAGTTCTCCCAGTATTGTTTCAGAGATGGATTCAGAGATTCTCGTCTTTTGTCTGCAAATGTCTGTGAAGGGTGATGAGGAATTACCTACCTGGTGGATTTCTTTCACAACTCTCTTCTATCTGCTCTGCACAATTTGCCTTTATTGTTTACCAGACTCACTTGTGGATAAAAAATGAAAACAAAAAAGAAGCTCGGCGGGAACCAGCCCATTTCATTGCTGGCAACAACTTGGGCAGAAGTCGCTAAGATGAAATAATTTGACAGAACTTGCTGAGACTAAAACCAATTATTCCTGCCTTCCATTGACCTGTATTCTTTTAATTTAGATAATCTGCAATTGACTCAGATTTCCATACTAGGAAAACACTCAAGGAAGGGAGGGAATAAGAAGCCTTCATGGCCATGAGTGGCTCAATAATCTTTGCCTAGATAAAGTGACATGTCTGCTTCTGTTAAGCATTTTTTTCATGCTGGGCATGGTGATTACATGCCTGTAATCCCAGAGACTCAGCGGGCTGAGGCAACTGCATTCCAAGTTCCAGGCCAGCCTCAATAACTTAGCTGTAAACAAAATAAAAAAGTAAAAAAGGCTGGGGATATGGCACAGGGGTAAGGCACATAAATAAATAAATAAATAAATAAATAAATAAATACTTTTTCATAGCTGTTTGATAAAGTTTCATATATTGAGTGTAAAATGCAATTTAAAAGGTTAACCAGCATCCCTTTTTTGTGTGGCTAGTGATTTAGGTATATTTTTTAAGTTATTGATAGAAACGCATATCCAGGTCAACAGAGTGGTGACATACTCCTGTGTGGTTATAGAAAGGTACAGCTGCTGGAGTGCATCTTGGGGGTCAGAGAGCAGAACTGCCCCTAACCATGTCACCTGCTCGTGCCACCCTGTGTGTGTCTGGGTTTCATTTCTGCACCTGCTTCCCCAGTGGTTTTTTGTTCGGCTTGAAATTCAAGGCATTTTCCACATATGCTCTTAGGTACTAAGACTGGATTTTTTTCTTTTTCAGAATGGCATCCAGAAAAATGAAGGAGGGTGAAAAGATGGTGGGGGAGCAGGTGGCCAGGTAATGATTTCCTTTTGTCCCAGTGCGTGGGAAGTATGTCTTCTCTTCACCTCTTGCTGGGAGCCATCTCTGTCCATTGCTCCTGCAGTTCCTTGAGCATGTGTGGTTCACTCACTGTTTGATTTTAGAGGCAAATTGGGAAATTCTGCCTACTTCCAGACTAACTGGCAGGGAGGAGGGATTGTCATTGTCATCTTCCCTCGCTCTGACATCCTTACCTTTCATTGCTTTCTTTAAAAAATCCATCCATTTTGAGATTCTTGTAAAAATTAAAATAAAACACAAGTTTTAATCTTGAAATGGAAAGTTCCCTCTCATCTGAACATTACGGTCAGTTGCTGTTAATGTATTATTATGTCAAAAATTGTTCAATGTACATATTTTTATATATTTTTATTTTTCATTTTGTTTTATTTATTTACTTTCATATATTTTAAGTGAGAATATATGTCATTTGTCAAATTAGTTTTCTTATTTGATATGTCATGGGTATCTTTTGTTAACAGTATATAAATATATCATCTACCTTTATTGCAAATTATTCCATTACATTCTGCCATTTAACAAATCCACACGATAGCAACTGTTGTTTCTACTACAAACAATTCTTCAGGGAACATGTGTGCACCTGTGTGTATCTCAGTGTTCTTTGTCCACTCAGATGAGAACACCTTACCTTACTTCCCAGTGGTATAAATGCTAGGTCTAAGGAGATGCCCCTTTTTCACTTGAAAGACCAAGACAAACTGCCCTTCAGAAAGATAGTATGAGCTGGACCTGGTGGTGCACACTTGCAAACCCAGCTTCCCAGGAGGCTGAGGCAGAAGGATTTCAAGTTTGAGGCCAGCCAGGACAACTTAGAGAGACCCTACCTCCAAAGAGAATACAAAGTGCTTGGGATGTACATGCACCAAGTCCCAGGTTCAGTCCCAGTTCTGGGAGAAAAAGGATGGGATGAGTGTCCACTCCCACCAGTAGTATTAGATAACCTGTTTTCCCACAGCCATGCCCATTGTTGACCAGCTGGTTAGTGTTTCTGGGTGCTGTGCTGCACTGGAGTGAACCCCAGGGCATGGTATGTGCTGGGCAAGCACTGCCCTTCTGAGCTAAGTCCCTGCCCCGCCACTGGGGCTGGCAATCTACATGAATGTGATGATATCTCAGATTTAGTTTTCATTCTTAGTGACATGACTTTCATGTTGTTAGTTAATGATCAGTTTTCTCTTCTGAATTATCTGTTTTAGTCCCTTGCTCTTTTCCTTTAAGACTCTTTATCTGTTTTATTGATTTGCATATCTCTTTTTGTATGTTAGGGCATTATCGTTACAAATATTTGGGACTGTGTTTGTTTGTTTCTACCATATCCACTCATAATTTAAATTTTTAAAGTATTTGATATTATGGCCTTTTGGTTTCATCTTATGCTTAGAAGAACTGTTTCCCCTTCAAAATAGTTTAAATATTTATTTTTGATTTCTTCTAGATTTTATAGTTTAATTTTGTTACACTTAAATTGGCTAGTCATTTAGTTTTTATGTTGCAAAAGGAGACAGGTGTTCTTGCCTAACGAGTAGCCAATTAGCATAATACTACTTGCTGAAATCCTTCGGAGACTCTGTGTTAACATAAAATATATAAAGGGCTGAAGATGTACTGCCATAGTAAAACAAAACAAAACCCCCTGTGTTTAATTCTGTCACCTCATTCCCAAAAGAACTTCAATTGCGTAAAGATATGTAATATACATCTTAAACTACGCCATTCCGATAGCTATCAAATACACCAAAATATCAGCAATGTTCTTTACGGTTGTAGGATTGTAACTGATATTTTTGTTTTACCTATTTTAAGTTTCCTAGCATAAAATGTGTTCTATAACTTTGCGATCTGGGGGAAGGTAGTAAAGAAGAGTAAGAGTGGGAGAAGATCAGAGAAAGGCGATGAGGAATGAGACAGTAGCCAGTGACCTGCACACCCCTGGAGGAGGCGTCCGGGTGGGCACAGTGCTGAAGGAGTTCAGAGGCAGAATCGGGTGGTGATTGGGAACAGCCACTGGATTTGGCAGGAGGTTGTTGTGGAGAAGTGGGGTGGAAGGCAGGTTGCAGCAGGTCATTCAGTGAATGGGAAGTGAGAAAGTTTGGCTGCCAAAGGAACCAGAGGGAGGAAGGAGGGAAGACAGGAGGGCATTCTGAGATGGCAGAGCTGAGCATGCGCACGTGCTGAAGCAAAGAGGTAGAGAGGGAAATGTTCACGATTAGGAGAGAGGATAGAGGCTGCCTCTGAGGAGGAGAAGAGGCTGCTGTCCAGGCCAGGTAGGGCAGGGATGGAGGCTTCTTGCTGAACAAGAGAAGCAGGTGAGGCAGGAAGGGATATGGGGCAGGTGAGAGTTCTCTGATGGTCCTGGGCGAGGACTAGGGGTTAAGACGGAGAGATGTGACAGTGTATCAGCATGCAATGTCAACCTCAGGGCCCTCTCCTGAGCACGAAGTTCTCCTGACCCCCACAGAGGGAAACAGATGTGACCCATCTTAATGTGCTTTTTCTTTCAGAGTTATAGAAAGTAAGAACTCCGCCTTCCCAAAAGGAACCATTGTCCTGGCTCAATCAGGCTGGACAACACACTCCATTTCTGATGGGAAAGGACTGGAAAAGCTGCTTGCAGAGTGGCCAGAGTCCTTACCACTGTCTCTGGCTCTGGGGACAGTTGGTATGCCTGGGTGAGTTTGTGGGCCTATTTCAATGGGTTGAATGCCTGACCTCTGGTTTTCCAAGTTGGTTTGTCCAGAGCTTGATCCACAAGAAGAGACTTGAAGCATTGTAGGTTCAGGGGCAGATTAGAAAAGATGGTAGGACAAGGACGGGAAGGAGACATAGCTAAGAGTCCCTCAGTGGATAAATGCACAAAAAATGGGGAAATGAATGGATGAATGAATAGGCACAGTGGAGTACTATACAGCCTTTTCAAAGAAGAAAATCCTGACATGTATGGCAGCATGGACGAACTTGGAGGACATTAAACCAAATAAGGCAGAGAAAGACAAACACCACATGATCTCACTCATATGTGCAATCTAAAAAGGTTGAGCTCACAGCAGAGAGGAGAATATTAGTTAGCAGGGACTGAGTGCAGGGAACTGGGGAAAAGTATTTCAAAAGACACAAAATTTCAGTTAGAAAGTTCAAGAGATGTACAACTTGGTGACTATAGTTAGCAACTATATAGCACATAGTTGAAAATGGCTACGAAGGTGGATTGGAAGTTGTCCTATTACAAAAATAATAACTGTGAGGTAATACATATGTTAGATTGATTTAGTCATTTGTGTATATATATATATATATATATATATATATATATTTTAAACAATATGTGTACGTTATGTATACATAAAATTTTCAGTTGTCAATTACAAATAAATAAGAAGGAGAGAGTGAGCAAGGATTAGGCTTTATGCTGAGGGAAAGAGTGACATAAAGATGAAACAGCTGTGAGAAGTCACATGGAGCAGGATCCCTATAAGCAGCCAGCAAAAGGGTGACATCAAGGAACCAGATTCTCCCATCCTGGGAGTCTCTTGGCATCAGCTGCTCATCCCTTCCTTCAGAGATTGAAAAGGGAAAGACAGTTCCGTCTACCCTGGCCTTTCTGCACTGTCTATGCTTCCTCCTCACCTCCCTCTATACCAGTGAGTTTGCTGAGGTAGGCGTGGCTCTCTTGCTTCGGGGGTCTTTCCCAAGGCAGCACATGATAGCAAGCGTGCATGGCGGAGAAGAGCCACTCACGGTTGACCAGTTAGTTAGTGGAAGAGAAAGGAAGAGACCAGGGTTCCATTGTCCTCCTCTAGGCTTATCCCAGTCTCCTGAAGACCTGCCACACGGCCCCACTTTGAAAGCCTCTGCCTCCACCCAATAGTGACTGCCACCCTGGGGAGTGAGCCTTGAAACATTTTATTAAGCCCCCCTTAGTCCAAAATTCACCTTTAATTTCCCCTAGAATTTCTTCTTTGTTGATGTTCTCATCTTATTTTTAAAAGGCTATAAAGTTTGGAAAAGGCCTTATGCTTCATGGGTCAATAAGGCTAATTGAACACTGACTGGAAATACCAAGAAGGCGGATTCAGGGAGGCCAGATTTTGGGTGCCATGGGTGTAATGACACATCAGGAAACATATCCTCTGCTTCTCTTTTTTGTTTAAGCTCATTTTCTGGGGAATCTATGGTATCAGCATTCATTAGGAAGGGCTTCTCTGTAACTAGTGTTCATAAGAATCACCTGGGCTCTTACTAAAATTCAGTTTCCATGGCTCAATATTTCTGAATCTGTGTGCCTAGGGTGGAACTTGAGAATTCAATGTTTAACAAAAACTTCAGATAATTCGGAGGTAGGTGATATGGTGTCCAACTTTCAAAAACACAGGGTTAAGAGAATATCAGAGAGGATGTGCATAGCTTAAAGAGGGGATGCATTCTGAGAAGCCCATGGTTAGCTGATCTCATCAATAGGTGCACATCATAGATCGAACTTACCCCGACTGAGACAGCTGCGGTCAGTAGACGCATAATCATGTGGGCCACCACTGTGCTATTGCATATGCATTGTGTCACCGTCATTCTGCAACTCAGGACTGCATCTGAATCCTCAGAAAAGAACATTTCCTGCCCTCTCCTTTGAGCCCAACTCCCATGGGCCCCAAATATAAGCAGAGGCTGAATAAAACAAAGTCATCCTAACGTGTAGGTTCTGTTTCACATAGAAATAACTTTCAATGAACTTTTCTGAAATTTGGCAGGTGGCTTAACAGTCAGCATGACACATATTGATTTCTTTGGCACCGTCTATACATGCAGAAATACAAGATAATATTTTCTTCTACTCAATTTACGGTTCCTCATGTCTTCATTTTGGCTGGTTTAGTAAAAGAAAACTTAGCAATCGCTCACTGGCAGAGCGGGGAAGACTTCTCAGTCTGGATCTGAGTTGGTCTTGTGCTGGTCTCGTCTCAACGTCTTCAACCCACCCACTGCTACGCTTCAATCCACTGAGATGTGGTGGTGTCCTCACCCAGTCCCCACCAGTAGTCTATACTGCTTCTCTGTAGGCCCCATAGTCCTGTCCTGGCAAGCTAACTTCACGAACCACTTGAGGTGAAGGGGGAAATCTTTGAGCTATGGAAAACCCAGGCTGCTCTCTCTGTGCCTCTGATGCCTATCACGGCATTGAGTCTGTGCTGCGACTAAGGCACTGCGTAACACAGAGGCTTTCTCTGTGAAGCTCAGCATCTCCCTAGGACACACATGCACATGAGGCATGAGTTCTCTCCTCTCGATCCCCAAAGTAGAAGGGGAATCAGTCTTCCTTCACCCCTAAGCCTTGATCTGGGTGTGGACAGGATACAGCCCCTCTCCAGCCAATTCTCCTTTCCCTTCCTAGTTCAAAGCATTTCATTCCTACCTGGAAGTAGACAGGTGGGTGGACCGTGGTACCTGGGGCTTTTCATTTCCTGTGTTTCTTATCTTTGCCTATGCCCCGTGGCACTGGGCTGCTGAGAAGGTCTTCAAGCTTTACATGAAAGTGTTACAAGGGAAAGAAACAGATCCATTCATACGTCCTGTTTTCTTTCCTTAGCATAACTGCCTACTTTGGCCTATTTGACATCTGTGGTTTGAAGGGTGGAGAAACAGTGATGATTAATGCAGCGGCAGGAGCAGTGGGCGCTGTTGCCGGGCAGATAGCCAAGCTCAAGGTAAGTGTCCTCCTCCAGGAACGTTGATTCAAGACCCAACGAGTGCATTGGGAATGGGATCCTGAACTCAGCCCTCTTCCTTGGCCTTAACAGAATTTACAGTCTCATCAGTGGATCTTGTTAGAAGTTAGAGATTGAGAACTAGGAGGGGTGTGGAAAACCATGCAGTAAATAAAACTGAAAGTTATTATTTGATAATATTACAGGTATCAAGTCAGGAGTGGCCTCCGCCCAGAGCGTGACTTTGTAAGCACTGGTTGGCCTCAGACATTCTGTTGCCACAGTTTCACCTCCTTTTTCCATGATTGCATCCAGCAACAGAAAGAAGGCCTTGAGATCAGCCAAACCAAGAGTCATTGTGCACCTGGCTCCATTGCAAAGACTGTCACCCCAGAAAGAAAGGGGCAGTCAGCACAGAGCAGTGGGACAGTGGCTCAGGAAGTAACTCCTGGGAGGTGCCTAGGGCACAGAAGTGTTGGCTCTGATGCGGGCAGGGTCTGCTCGAGGGATTCATCTGATGGTGCATGTACAAGACAACAGACAGCTCAGATTGGCCAGGGTTGGTTATTCTGTGTTTGAAATAGTCCAAGCTGATCTAGTTTAGCTAACCTAGCTGTTCAGAGGCTGGGATGCAGGACTCAGGACCTGGTTCCTTCCTGGGGGATGAGTTAGCAGAATTCAGAGCTACACTTAACAGCCAAGGATTAGGGCTGGTGTCCCGTGCTAACAGGAGCTTGGAATACAAATATGAGAGTGACTTGGAGGTGACAGTAGGAGTAGAGGTTGAATTTTATAAACACCACTTCAGGATTATCACATTAACCTTGCAGTCAGGAGGTTTTGTTTGTTTTTTGACTTGGAAGCATTCTAGCATTTCTAGAGTATGTTTATTTACACATGGTAGACATTTATGCTTTTGTACTTGATTTGAATAGTTTTTGGTTTTGGTGCTGTTGTCTGACCTGGGGCCTCATGCAAGCTAAGCATATACTCTACCACTGAGCTACACCCAGCTCTGGTTCAATATTTAAAGAGAATTAAAATTAAAAACTCAATTTAAAGAGAATTTTTGCATCTATATTTATAGGTGAGTTTACAGTTTTCTTTCTTTCCCTCACCCCAAGTTCTGAGTGTATAGCTAGACTTAGTTGATGGTAGAGTTACAAAATGAATTAGGAATATTTCCAATATTTCAATTTCAAATGTTTTATTAAAAATACAAGGGGCTGGAGCAGTGGCTCAGCGGTTTCAGCGCTTGCCTGGCAAACACGAGGACCCGGGTTCAAACCCCAGCACCACGTACACAACTGAGTGTTGGAGCAACTAAGGCCATGTGAAAAACTAAATAAAGTTTTTTCTCTCTTTCTCTGTCTCTCTCACTGTCCCTCTTTCTAAAAAAAAAAAAAAATGAAAGGCATTTTTATTCCAAAAGTTAATAGGATTTGCCTTGATCCTTATACTTTTATATTCAACTCTTCTGTTCATTTTATGTGTATTTCATGAAGTAGTAGAGAGCTGCATTTTTATCTTTCTACCCCACCTAACAGGTAAATTTAAGCCACTCAAATTAATTGTTAAAACTGGAATATTGGGGTATCAAAATAAAAATAAAAATGATGTTGATGTAGCTCTGTGGAAGAGTGCCCCTGGGTTCAATTCCCCAGTACCCATAAATAAATTAAAATCTGTTTTATTTCTATTCTGCTAGTGACTATAGACATTTTTCTCTAAAAATCCACTGTATGTATATAAATTTCGAATCCAGAATATTTTATGCTTTTGTTTTATTCCCATGTTCTAGATGTTGTTCCATCAATCTAATTTTAAAATTCTATTTATAATTGTTAAAATTTGTTGGTTATGCTTTGGAAGTGCCTCCTAATTTTTCAGGGATTAAATTTCCTAAGACCTATCTCTTTACCTGGGAGCTCATATGGTGGGAGTGCTTTCCAGAATACTCTCCAGTTCCTCTGAGATTAGGCAGCATCTAGCCCAGTGCTTTGGAGCCAGTCAAAGACTAAGAGGACAACTCCCAGGAGAGCTGTCCATCTTGGGAGCCAGAGTTGAGCCCACTTAGTAGCGTGAAAAGCCACTGCACCAACAAACAGCACACACATCATTGCAAAGGAACAGAAGCCTCAAAATGAAGAAGGCAGGAAGTCACTCGAAGAGGTTGTTAAAGAGGCAGGTTGAAATAAACATGGAAGGCACCTGTTGGGTGTTCAGGCAAGCTGAACCTGTTTGTAGGCTGGTTCCAGGGCAAGTTTCAGCCGTTGGGTGGGATCTGTTGTTCCATCCTGGTTTTCCTCGTGTAGGAGGTTTGTTTATGGGGAACCTGACCATACTACACCAGCAACATGGAAGTGGTCCATGCTTCTAGCTCACTCGTGGTTCCTGTTTTTCTTCCCATTTAGGGCTGCAAAGTTGTTGGAGCAGCAGGGTCTGATGAGAAGGTGGCCTATCTTAAACAGATTGGATTCGATGTTGCCTTTAACTACAAGACAGTCAAGTCTTTGGAAGAAGCTTTGAAAAAGGCTGCTCCTGATGGTTATGATTGCTATTTTGATAATGTAAGTACAAACTGGACTCAATATCTGTTTTATTCATAAAGCACTCTATGAAGGAATGTACTTGTTTCCATACAGACTATATGAAAAAAGTACATATGCCTCTTTTTAAAATAGATTTATTGAGATGTAATTTACACACCATATAATTCATTCATTTAAAGGATCAAATTCTGGGCTGGGGGTGGTGCTCTGTCATAGAGCACTTGCCTAGCATGTGCAAGATCCCCTGTTCAATCCCAGACAGCACACAAACACACCAATTATAGAATTTATGTATTTGTAGTACAGTCACAAAATTGTACAACCATCATCACAGTTTTAGAATATATTCATTCTCCCAAGAAGATAAACTCATCAGTAGTCACCACATGGAATCCCCTTAAAAAGTCGTCTTTTGGGATTGGCCTCTGTCACTTAGTAAACTGTTTTCATGCTTCATCCATATCGTTAAAAATTATGTTATAGTTAAAAGTTATATTAATTATCCTTAAAATTATAATCTTATGTTCTATTGGGTTTTGGTAACAAGATTGAATCCAGGCTTGCTAAACCACTGAACCACATTTCCAGCCCTTTCTTGGTTTGTATTTTAAGACAGGGTCTCACAAAGTTTGTTCAGTTTATGCTAATTGGTGAGGCTGGCCTCAAACTTTCAAACCTTTTGCCCCAACCTCCCAAGTGTATCCCAGTTCTCAAATTGTAAGAACACCTCTTCCTAGTAGCATCTATTTTCATTACAAAAGAGAAAGTAAGGTTCAGAAGTGTTAAGTAACTTGCCCCTGGCTGCTCCACCTACTAATCCCCCCTCCCCTGCACAAGTTGGCCTCCATACCTGACCCAACTGCCTCAGAGCCAGTCACTTGAATGACTCTCTGCTGCCCCCTACTGTATTGTACTTCACTCACCTCCTTGTGAGAGTTGAATCAAGAAGGCAGAGAGCATCACCTTCCTGGTTGAGCCTCTGCCAGGGACATCTGTGTCTTTTTCACTGTTCTTTACACATCTGCAAATGACCAGGGAAAGCTCTGAGTTTTGATTTGAAAGTTACAAGCATATTTAAGCATGTAGTCCACTTCATAACTATGGAATCCACTAAGAATGAGGGTCAACTGTATGTGCTTTGCAAATATTTTCCTGTTTTGTGAGTTATCGTCACTTTCTGGATAGTATTCTTTGAAGCACAAAAATTTCAAATCTTGATAAAGTCTAATTTACCAATTTTTTCTTTTTGGGCTTTTGGTGTCGTGTCTGAGAAGGTTTTACCTTACTCAAGGTCACCAAGATTTATTCCTGGGTTTTCTTCTAAGAGTTCCATAGTTTGAGTTCTTACCTTTAGGTCTGTGTTGCATTTTCAGTTCGTAGTTCATGGTATAAGTAACAGGTTCAATTCCATTCCCGTCCATGTGGATATGCATTGGTTCTTCAGCTTTTGTTGAAAAGACCCTTTTACCCTCTACTGAATTGCTTTGGCATTTGTGTAGGAAATTACTTCATCATAAATCTAGAAGGTTTATGTTTGGACTCCCTGTTCCAACCACCTATCTGTATTTCTTTTCTCATATTGTCTTGATTAAGTTAGCCGGGTAGTAAGTTTTGAAATCAGAAAGTGTGAGCCTCCATCTTTGTTCTTCATATGTCTTTGGAGTATTTTTCAATACTTTGAGGATACAGGAAATAAGACTGTAGGACTGACCAGAGAACCCCAATATTTAATACATTAAAATTCATGATAATATAAAATATGTTCCTAGAGTTGAATAGAAATGTCCAAGTCTAATGTCTTTTTCAATTGCAATTTTCTGTCCTGTTGTACTGATTGAATCTGTTTTGTTTCTGCTGAAACAATATTGCGAAATACTGATTGCAACCTAATGATTTCTCATCCTTCTAGTGTTTAGATTATTGAAGGCGTTCTTTGTTTCTTCTATGTATTTAGGTTGGTGGAGAGTTTTCAAACATCGTTATCTCCCAGATGAAGGAACGTGGAAGAGTTGCGATCTGCGGGGCCATCTCCACATACAACAGGACTGGCCCGCTTCCCCCAGGTAATGAGTTCCTGCAGTGATCACAGCTGTCAAATACTGGACGGGGAGGCATCTCAGACAGGGAATTTGCCAGTGACTATCAAAATATTAGAATAAATTTCTGATGTTCTTGATGAAGTATAGGGAAATAGCATTTATTAAAATAAAATATATAATTTTATATATTTTGTGCTATATCAGCTAAGATTTCTTCTTTTTATTTATTTTATAGTAGAGGTATTGAACCCACGGGTGCTTTACCAGGGAGCTACCTCCCATCCCTTTTTTTCCATCCGGCTCTTTGTGTTTTTTTGATTTTGAGACAGAGCCTTGCTAAGTTGCCAAGACTGGCCTCAAACTTGGAATCCCAAAGCCTCAACTCCTGAATAGCTGATGTTACAGGTGTGCACCGCCATGCCTGACTTAGATTTCAATATAGAAAAACAGCAGGATCCAAAAGTATGGAAGAAACACTTTAACAACTTCTAGATTTTTTACCTGTCACTTCCTGCCAAATTGGAAAAAGACATCCATGATTTCACTTAGAAAGAAAAAACTTTTGCTCTTTGTGGTTTGAGACCAGTAGGTGCCGGAGGTGTGTGATGGGTGGAAGGTGACTTGATACCAGTAAACGAAGGGCAGCTGTCATGTCCTTCGGTCCTGGGCAGTGCTTCCTAGAACAGCAACACAGTTGGCCTCACTAGGCTGACAGTTCCCCCTATAAGGGGAAGGGTGCAACTCCCAGGCAATCTCTGATTGTCTCCACTCTCCACTCTCTTACCCTGGTCCCCTCCCCTCCACACCCACAGAGGTTCAAAAGCTGTGTCAATGGAAATCTGTATTCCTCTCTCCCAGTCCTATGAATGATCTTCTCCCAGCCTCATATCTTAGAAGGGAAGTTGAATGGCCAAGAGAACTAGAGATTCCTTAAACCCTATTAGGAATAGACATAAAAGAGCAGTCTCCTGAGCTCCTCCTGTAGCAAACAACAGGATTCTTTTCTGCTACAACGAACGGTTCTGTACTGTTACTGATCACAGATTTACCTATGGTCCCCAAAAGGGAAAAAAGGAACAGAGATGAATTTTCTAGACTGTAGTCAAGGTCTAGACAAACATAAATTGTTTACTTGTTCTATAAATGGCCTTACTAATGGGAATGAAGTTTTATAGCTCCACTACTTAACCACAACTGCATGGAGAGGGTGGGCTGAGAGTGGAAGGCACTGAGAAGGCCAACCTGCAGATTCCCTCTTGAGCTGTGAAAAATTAGAGACACTGCCTTCTCCAAGAAGGAAATTCCAGATTCACTTGGCAAATTAATAATTGGCCTGATCAACTGTTAGGTAAATTTTCCCTGTTTAATTCTCTAATTGATGCTGAATCATGGGAAATAATCTGCCTACCAACTGAGCCAGACTTCCAGGATGCTTTTTCTCAGCCACCATCTAACTAGGTTTAGCAAAATATTTTAGGTCTAGGAACTTGACCCAGTCTTTTTTAGCAATCAATTAGGAAGTTCAGGTACTTGGTAGGTCTTGAAGATGTGACATAACCTTGTCCATTCCATTTGAACCAGAAAGAATTCTGCCTTGCCTCTGTTCCCCAGAAATTCCATCCTATTCCCCTACTAGAGGGTAAGTTCAGGGCTACGTAATGATTTCCACCAACTTTACTGACACATTTGTTTCTTTTTATTTCAAAAAGGAAACCAACCTTCCTATCTGGACTGACAAGTCCAGTGACAGCATTTCACCCACTTCCAAGATGAAAAATGAGGGTTCCAATCTTTAACTCAAGAAGAACTATGGGTGCCTGGTATGGTGGCACATGGCTGTAATCCCATTAATCTAGAGGCCGAGTCAGGAGAATTCTAAGTACAAAGGCAGCCTCAGCAACTTCATGAGACTGTGAGACCCTGTATCAAAACAGCAACAACAACAACAACAAGGCATGGGTGGGGGGGTTTAGCTCAATGGTAAAGAGGTCTGGTTTCAGTGCCCAGTACCAAAAACAAAACAAAACAAACAGAAAAACTATGATTGATGTGGGATCTGAATAAGCTTTCTTTTGCAAGACCAGTCTAGCTTGTAGCTGTGTCACTTGTCATGCATTGGTTACTGCTGGTTCAAGACAAATGTTCAAAACCTGTCAATGCTACTTTATTCCAGTGAGCAGGAACTTTAGGCTTGAGTGATGTCAATCATCCAGGATGTTGAGGGAAGATTCTACCACTTGTCTTTGCTGGCTCTCGTATTCTCTAGGCCTACTTCATCTGACTTTTTGGCATTTGTAAGACTTTGCTCAGGTATCACTCTCTGAGATTCTGGTCACTTAGATCCCTGGGAAAATAAACCTAGCAATCAACATGACCTTTCTCTCTCACAGAAGAATAGTTCCTTCTTTACAAGTAGGAGGAGGACCTTATGCTCTTTCCAGGCCACTACACCTATCACCAGTGACTTGGAAGAATGAGGCAA